>APFE031179898.1:30589-82935 GCA_000404065.3 Pinus taeda
TAACTAGTAACCAGAGATAGTAAAACAGAGCAGAAAGACAATCACACACAAGAACACAAGATATAAGGTGGAAACCCAATGTGGGTGAAAACCACCTACTGCAATTCGTCTCTATCTTTCTTTAATTAGAAACTTCTGTTACAATGTACTGGTGCAGTCCTTTACCAGTACGCAGGCTGCAACCTACAGAGAGCTACAACCCTCTCTCGTTCTCCAGCTTCTCCTGGAAGGGAGCTACAACCCCTTTAGCTCTTGCACTAGCCAAGATACTAGTACGTAGGTGCTGGCCTACAGAAGGCTACAACTTTCTCTTTCTTCCAGGGACCACGTTTCATCAATTTTCAGACTGGATCCATGAACATCAAACCATCATCAAGAAATTATTCATCAACCAAACTCCTTTTCACCAACTAGATCTGAAATCAAGTAGATACTTCTTTGCCAGCTGTACCCAAAAACACAGTACCAGAAACCACACAATAGAACCCAGAATACGACAACAATAAGCAGAAATAGCTAGATCACAACTTAAAGCATATACACAATTTCAACAGTCTGCAACTTGCGTTCATACGCATCTGCGTATGGAACAACCTGCGTATACGCGCCTTTACTTCACCTAAAGTGCGTGTATACGTGCCTTCGCTTCACTGAACCTGCGTACAGATCTATAAAGGACAACACACTCTTCCAGATATTCAATCACTGATTAACCCAGATTATCAGACTTATAGATCAAACAAGCGCCACATCTAGCAGATCAAAATCATACAAAGATACTGTCATTCAGGCTTAAAGATTATGACCCATGAATAGACCTTATCCTTCCTTTTGTGCTAAGGTTCCTCCTTCCTTCAGATCCAGATCTGCGTCACCATCCAATATACCAGCTCTAGCACTTTTTAGATCTTCAATAATAATCCAGATGGTGATTTGTCACAAGATCTCCTTCCTCTTTTATAGTCCTAGGCCTTCCCCAATACCATGGTTCAAAACCATAACATTTTAATACCATGAACCCAAAACAATGGATCGACACAATTGACGAGACGCCATGGTCCAAAACATAGGTTCAAGTTCCAAGATCTAACTGTCATGGACCAAAAGAATGATCACCAACATATACACACTTTTGTAAAGTATAACTCGCGTGTATACGTGCCTTCGTCTAGATGAACCTGCGTATATGTATTTTTCTACTTTCTGAGTGCCTGAACTGAGATCTGTTACCAAAGAAGGTTGCCATCAAGGACAACACCTGTGCCATAGCTCCAAACATGTGCCATAATGCCAACAGGACCAGTCAGGATAGTTCTCCTTGCCAGTGAGAACTATTCCTATCATAGGGATGATTGAATGCATTCTGTAAAAGGTTACTTCTGCTGATATAAAAAAAACTTTTGCTGATATATTAATACTTCTGATGGCGAAAAAAAAAATTTGCTCTTAAAAAACTTCCGCTGCTTTAAAAAATGATTTTGATATGGAGAAAACTTCTGCTACATGTATCACCATATATATATCTCTTCTTTAAATCACCATATATATCACCATATTCAAAATTCTGCTACATGTATCACCGCAAAAAACATGTTTGAGCGCTTCACTGTAATATATCAACACAGATCTGACTTTGCCTCACCTAGAAATTCAGGCGGATTTGGAGATGTCTTCGAAGATTTGTGGCCCAATGTTACTCTCGGTGCAACGAGAACATTCCACACGTTTTCAGTAAGCTTTTATCAAAATCAGATTAGTGGAAAGGAAAATTATGGCATTAAAGCTTTGTTTCCCTAGCCCTCAACACCCAGGGTTTTTGAATGCAAATCTCACCAGCAAAATGTTCTCGTGAATTGCAGGAATCAGGCTCAGCAATGGAGATCAATGAAAAGAAAACATAAACATAAATAAAGCTACAAACCTGGTAGCCAAGTCGAGCCAATAGAAGTGTTACAGAGAATCTATCAACTAGTATAAAAGCCTCTCTTTTTTTCTTTACAAACACCGGTAATGAAATCATGGATTAAGCAGTTTTGCTGCTAATCCCATTTCTTTTTACATACAAAGAGTATGGCATATTATTTGAAAGCTTCTCTTTCAATCAAATAAAGCATGCGCTGGAAGCTGAGAACATCACACTCAACTCTGAGGGCACCGATTTGTTCGAATCCCAATTCCTCGGCTGATAAATCAACTATTGCAGGTATTGAGAGTAGATATCATACCATACGCAATCAAACTCCCAAAATACCATACGCAGGTTTCATACCATTGACCACATGCAGGTTCTCATCGCAATTCTCATACCATACGCGGTTTCATTTTAGATACCCTACGTTACCTTCGGAATTTTCATTGCAGGTGTGTCAAACGTTACATACCTTGTCCAGGTGAGAAGGCTCAGTGTAACAGGTGCGGCGTAACAGAAGGGGCAGCAGACAACGCTATTATTCGAATTGAAATGCTCCGTCCTCCCTCAGGCAGCGTGCGTTGAATGAAAAACACTTATAGTGCAGTCAATGTCAGAGTAGCGCTCAAGACTGAGCAGCTTTCAGGACAACAGGAGTTACAACTATTTCTGGGACCTGTGCTCTGATACCATGTTAGGCCAGGGTAACTCCAGAATGGGCGGGAGAAAAACTGATATCTTATTCATTAGCTAACACACATTTATATACATAAACATGACGGATCAGTTCATCTTCTTGATGACTGTCCAGTTCACCCATCCGTTTCGGATTAGGTGTCAACAGTTTTTAGCCCACGATTCACATTTGTTAAGTCCATTCCTCCAAAACCCTCTAGCCTAGGGTTTGGAGTACCTCCTAAGCTATAAATATCAACATAGTATGTCCAATATCTACAAAACATTGGATAATCGATAGGGAGACCATCAAGGTTCCATAATTGAGATGGAAGGTAATATTTGCTATCAAATTATTTCTATTTTGATTGAACCTGGTTCTAATTTTAGTTACGCAAGCTCAATGCTTGTGGAATGATTCCAATTAAACCACATTAGGAACCGTGGCTAATCCAATTAGCAATGGGAATAAAGAAGAGGGTCATGTATTAGTTGAAGGCTTTCCCAATTGAATTAAATACAATTCATGCTGTGGTAGGTCTCAATGTGCTACTACTTGGAACGTATGTTATATTGTTGGCCATGGATTGGTTGTAAAAGAACCATATCAAAGTAGATTGTTTTGAAAAGGAAATCCAGTGCTTAGATGAACATGGAAAAAGAAGGATGTTGTAGGGAAAATGAAATCCCACTTCAGTGATGTTGATTACATCCAGCAAGCCAAGAGAAGCAACAATAAGGGATGCATCTTATTTGTTGTGAAAATTTCTAGTAGCGTTGAAGCCAACAACAACATTAAGAGTAATGAAAATGATATATTAACTAGATATCTTGTTCCTGAAGAAATTCCAAGATGTCTTCCCTAAAGAGATTCCCGGATTACCTCCTCATAGAGAGGTGGATTTCACCATAGAATTGATACCAGGAGCAACACCAAAATCAAAAGTAACATATCAAATGAGCACTCCATATTTGGTTTAGCTAAAGCTACAACTCAAGGGGATGTTGGATAAGGGATACATAAGGACAAGTGTGTCTCCATGGGGAGAACCAATCTTATTCATAAAGAAGAAGGATAGTACACTTAGGTTGTGCATTGATTATTGACAATTAAATAAAGCCCCAATCAAAAATAGGTACCATCGATATTTTCCAATATCGATTCAAGGTCATGGTATCATCAAGTGTGCATTGAGAAATATATCCCCAAGAAAACCTTTTGGATGAGGTCTGGGAATTACAAGTTCGTAGTGGCATGCTTTGGACTTATGAATGCCCCTGCCACCTTCATGTGTCTAATGAACAATGTGTTGCATCCTTACTTAGAAAAATTTATGATCGTATGATCGTCTTCCTTGATGATATTCTGGTGTATTCAAATACTGAAGAAGAACATGAAAAACACCTGGCCCCAGTGTTACAACTACTAAGGGAACACAAGCTTTATGCAAAGATCAGTAAGTTTGATTTATTTCAATCACAAATACATTATTTGGGACACATCGTATATAGGGAGGGGATAATAGTTGATCCAGAAAAGATGAAGGCCATAATGGAATGGTTAACACCGAGAAATGTGAAAGATGTTAGAACATTCATGGGCTTGGCAGGCTAATAGAAAAGATTCATAAAAAACTTCTCTAAGATAGGCCACCAAATCACCACCTTATAGAATAAAGTAAAGAAATTTGAGTGGAAATTCGAACGTGTAACAAGCTTTGAATAGTTGATACAATTTCTCACTAAGTAACGAATGTCTAGAATTGCAAACAAAAAATATTTTGTGGTTTATATAGATGTTTGCAAGGAGGGGCTTGGTGGAGTCTTGATGCAGGAAGAGAAAGTAGTTTTTTACGAGTCATAGAAGCTAAATGAGCATGAGGCAAACTATGTAACTCATGATTTGGAATTAGCGGTCATTATCTATGCATTGAAAATGTGGAGATGTTAACTCCTCGGCAGAATATTCACGCTTATGACAGATCATGGGATACTAAAATATATTTTTGATCAACCTAAGTTGAATGCAAGACAAGCTAGATGGTTGGCCATATTTATCGAATTTTACTTTGAAATTAAGTACATCAAGGGAAAAAATTACATGGTTTCCAATGCGCTCAATAGAAGAGTTTAATTAAATCACATTGTATCGATAAGGTCTTATAAGTTGGACCTAGGAAAATGGGTCAAAAATGTAGGACAACATAATGAGAATATCAACAAATAAAATAACAACTACACCAAAATGGTGAGGGTGGAAAGGAATAATATCATCTCACCGATGATGGTTTAATTAGATTCAAGAATATAATCTATGTGCTAAACAATAGAGAGTTTAAGAGGCTCATAATCAGATAGTTTCGTGTTCAGCCATATTCTGGTAACCAAGGATACCAAAATACTCTCATGGCCATCAAAAGGTTTTACTGTTAGCCTAATTTGAAAAAGGAAGTAGTTGAGTATGGGGGATTACACAGTGCATTATATTAGATATCATTTTTGGGATTCAACTGCGTTAAGTAAGTCATTCAAACGTATGACCATTTCCATGAGAGGTAGTCGTAACTGACTAATTTCTCATGATTTTTGAATAGTTCACTTAGCACTCATTGCATCGGGTGATGCTCACAGGGGTGAAGAAGTGGGATTGAAACTAGTGAAATGTGGAGAACGAATCACATAGCATCAATCATCACTTCCGGGGCTTGCACCCGGTAACCAGGACTTCCCAGGAGGTCACCCATCCCAGAACTCCTCTGGCTCAAGCGCGCTTAACTGTGGAGTTTTTTTTTCCACAATCAAGCCCACTTAGCTTGCTACCCCATTTGCAAAACCTTAGCAAGTATTGTGCCTCATGAACCATTCAAGTAGAGATCCCTTGACTCTTTTTGAATTTAAGTATGGGGGATTACGCAGTGCATTTAGTTGATTTTGTCACAAAATTCATGGAGTTCTAGCAAGTGAAGGTTGAGTGCAAACATCTAGCAGGTTTAGTGCAGTTGATTCCCATTCCATAATGGAAATGGTAAGTGATCTCAATGGAGTTCATTACCAATTTTCCAACAACCTCCAAAAAAAATGATGCAATTATGGTGTTCATTGGAAAGATGAGAAAAGTGACTCATTTTGTGGTAGTAAAATCCACCAATTCAGCTAGTAAGGTGGCTCAAATCTTCCTAAAGGTGATTGTTAGGTTGCATGGAGTTCCCAAGAAAACAAATCCAGATAGAGATGCCAAGTTTAGCTCTAGGTTTTGGAAAGAACTATTTGTGGTCTTGTGGATAAAATTGGCCTTCAGTACAACTTATCATCCACAAACAGATGGAAAAATATAGAAGACAAATATAATCCTTGAAGACATGTCGAGGATGTACGTGATGGGCCAGTCAAGCAAGTGGGAAGTATATCTTCCACTTGTAGAGATTTCATATAAAATTTGATATCAAGAATCTCTAAAAATGAGCTCGTTCAAGGAACTTTATGGAAGGTGTTTCAATACTCCTATTAGTTGGGGTGACCCAATGCATAAGGTATTTCTTGGGCCTGATATGATATGAGAAATGGATAGCAAATGCTAATCATCAAGAAAAATTTAAAAGTAGCACAAGAAAAACATAAAAACTATGTGGATCAACATAAAGTGCATAAGGAGTTCCAGGTTTGGGAACGTGTTTACTTAAGGATCAAACCCAAGAAGATTTCCTTGAATATTGGGTCACGTGCCTTGTAGCCACCATGGTTTTGCAGAACTTTTAAGATACTTGAAAGAATAGGGCCACTGGCATTTAGATTAGCCTTACCACCATAAATGAAAGTCCATGAGGTTTTCTGTTTCATTACTTAAAATATATGTACACGACATTGATCATGTTATTGATTGGAATATGTTACAGGTGGAACCAGAGGGAGAGTTTCAACCAGAACCTCTACACATCCTAAAGCATAAGTAGTTCATGCTCTAAAATTGAGCAAGTCAAACTGCAGTGGAAACACTTTGGGCCCGAGGATTCCACATGGGAAATGGATGACCAAATGAGGGAAAAATAAAATTTCTTATTTGTTAAGGAAAAATTGCAAATAAACTGTAAATGTTATACAGTTATGTGTGCGTATAAGGTCCATATCGATAATGTTTGTTTTGTTATACAATTATAGAACACCAGGAACGGTGTTCCCCAAGGAGGAGGGGGGAATTGTGACATCCCCTAGTCACTATTTTCTCTCATTGTAAATATTTGTAATTAATTAAACAACTGAGAGAGAGACACAAATTCCATTGCTTTAGGAAGGAGATGGCTTGAGGAAGATTGTTTGAGTTAATTCTTTTAATGGTAGGCATGGGTTGGCTGAAGTGGTATTAAATGAGTTGATTGTGCAATAAGTTTAACCAACAGAAGGACATGCCTGGGTGTTCTTAGCCTCCAACAGTAAGAAAGAAATGACAAAAACATTCAAGTTTGCAGTGGGCTTTGTTGTCCAAGGTATGGGTGGCATGGAACATCGAGAAGGGGGAGGTGGTTGGTCATTGAATAGGTAAGGAAAAATCAGGCGAGGAGTTTTACAAAAAAAAGAGAACACATAGAGAAAATGTCTCTCTCTTGCGAAAAAGAAACTGCAAAAAGAGGAACGAAAAACACAGAGAAGAGCATTGATAATTGATATGGAAGGTCACAAAGAAGGAAACATCTCAAATTGTTGTTGCTTAGTGCTGGATGCTTAGTGCTGGAGAGAAATTAAAAAATAGCTAAAGAACCCTCTTAGAGCCTTTATAGGCATAAGCATCATAAAGAACTTTGGATTTTCTATAGGGCTAAAGAACCCACTAGGAGCTTGTCGATTAATTAACATGTTGGATTGGGGAGAGTCACTTAAGTTCTTGTGAGGGTTGAAGAACCACTAGGAGTTGCCTTGGGGGTGAAGCTATGGTGCTTGACTCACTAATGAACCCTCTACAAAGTGATATCTCTACCCATCAACATCTTAATCATTGATGAACCTTATTATGGACTCTCTTCTCCTAAAAATGAGTTAAAGATCTATGCATTGTGGTATGTTGGCATGGATCTGAATATGATTGAAGAATGTGATAGATAATGTGTGTGTAGCTTATGGATGCAGGTAGTGTGGCTTTGTGACATCTTGTTTTAGCATTTTTGATTGATTAAAAGTTGTCTGATAGCACTCCACCTCAAGATTTGGAATATAGCTCAGGGGTGACATCGACAAGTAATTGTGGTTGTAGCTTGTTTGTGGTTGGGTGGAGATTATTGGACATTGGATAAAACAAATCTCACCATTTGTTTTGTGACATAGACTAAACGCCTCCTGTGGATCCTTATCTCTGGTGATGCAATTGTTAACTAATACCTGTAGTTTTGGTCTAACGAAAATCGTGATTCCCAACAAAGTCCCTGTCATATTTGCCATATTCCTTATAGAAATGGTTGTAAGTCATGTCCCTTTTTTTATTTCTAAGCTTTGGAAGGATAGTTTTCTCGTGTATGTGGGTTACATTCACACATTTATACACTTATATATGCTTTATATGCGTGCACTTCCTTCACCCGATTATGGGTACCAGCAACAATCATGACTATGGGACAAGAAGAGAACTCATATAAGAGTGTGGGGGTAGAATTCCCTTATACTTATTAACCATTGCTCGGGCTTAAGCATTATACCACAACCATGTCCCTTAGGAAATATTCCTTTTGATGGCACCTTTGGTTGTGGCAAGCAATTTTGGCGTCTAACTTCAACACCTATGATGCCTTAACTTTTCTTGCGTGAGACCAAGATCCATGACCATAGCCTTCGAGGACACGTCACCCCGGCCTAGCTATTCCTTCAAGCATGGAGACAACTCATTTGTTGCATGGACGCTCTTGGTGGTTTCTCTTAGGCATTCATGCTTCACCTTACGCATGAGCCTGAAGCCTCGTCACCCTAGCTTGCTCTTGCAAATGCACTCTTATTCCTCCCAAGGTTATGCTTTAGAGATGGCGTGAGCTGTTGTGGGGGCTACTTCTACTTGGCATTCAATCTCTCACTTTTCCAAACTCAAATGGGCCCTCATGCCACATCCTGCCAATGCTGAGTCACCTTAACCAATCTCCTTTTCGCACACCGTTGAACCTTTCGGGAGATAAACGCTAGGGAGACAGAAATTTTTCATTCCCATCTTCTAACAATCTGCGGCACTGTAATAGGCTTGTCACCCTAGCGTTGGTTAACATGTGACATGTATTTTCCACATCCCCTCAGTCCTCACCATTAAAATGTATTTGGATGAAGATTATAAGGGATTGTGCGGGATCAAAGTCCTCGGGTGAGGTGGCAAGGGTAGCCCACACCTACGTATGTCAAATTAATTTATATGTGTTTTTTAATTCCTCCCATTTATCCTTATGATCGGACGAGATGAGTCAATCTGTGACTCAAGAGTGTGAGTGAGTTACTATCTGACAAGTGACTTACGAGATGGGCAGCCACAAGGGTTCCACGTGGGGATGCGTGGGCACCACATGGCATGGCGTTATTTAATTTGCTATGACCTTAATCGACCATATCTAATGATTGAGAGTCGGGTTGAGATAAAATTTTATATCGTTGGAAGCATCTCAATGAGACAAACATAATGGTATTGTTTGTTTCGAATTTTGTAAAGGTAAAATAAAGTAGACATTTAGACCCCATTTCCATTATGTGACTACGGGAGTTAGGTCATCAAAATCACTGCCTCATGCTAACCTTAGTAGGGGCTAGTATTGGTAGGGGGTATGTTACAAGAACCACACAAAATGCATTTGATTGGTAGATTAACATATATAATGATGAGAAAGACAAATAGAAAAATATTTTCAATCTAGGAAGTGCCATTGTAAAAATTCACATCAATAATGTTGCAATTCTAAACACACTCATAGATTCAGGAACAACAATAAATTTAATGACAAGAGGAATAATGTATGAGCTACAACTGAACAATCTTCATTATACAACAACTATGTTACAATGAAAAACAAATCTACCATTAAATAGGAAGGTGTATTATAATATATTATTGTTTCATTGGACTCGTGGGAGCACCCACTTTTTTCATGATATTAACACCTAAAATCAACTTGGGAGGTCATCGATTAATTTTAGGAAGGCCATGGTTAGCCACAACTGATGCATTTATTAGTTTTTGATTTGGAGATATGATTATTTCCAATGGACATGAAACAAAAAATATACATTATATCCTCATTCAAGAACAATCACTGAATTATAAGATACTAAATGTATTGATGATACAAATGATGATGAAATATTGCAACCTATATTAACAATCTCACAAGTCATGACTTTCAAACAAGATACTGATGAAAGTCAAATTACAAATTTCATTAATAATTTCAAGTAAATGTGTTCAAGTCAATTGATTTTGGTAACATGAATGCTAACATCACACACAATGGAAACAAATAACTAACACCTTCAATCAAGTTGCATAAATCAAGGAACCTAAACTCTCTTTCGAGATATTTTGTACCTCAGTTAGTTAGCCATCATATACAATGTATCAAAAAACACAAATCTTTGAATATAATACAAACAATGGTTTTAACTTTAAATAGAAACATAATATCTAATATTAAATGAAGTCTCCTTTTAATGTGTAACTATTAACTATATTCAGTACAATGTATGAATCCACACTTGTGCATTTCATACAATGTATCAAAAATCTTGATATTCCATTATAATTCTAAGGCACATCATTGGGCGGCCACATGTGCAATGTGCAAAGATTCATACAAGAGTTATGTGCGGAGATAAGGGAACATGGATAAGATCTTCGTACAATAAAAGTTTCGACTCCAATTCCCCACTCTGCACAACGAAAACGTTCACTTCCCCTCTGCATTGCGCATAATTAAAACATTTACCAACCCTTCACACTCTGCATACATTACCTCAAGTAGTTAGCCATCATATACAATGTATCAAAAAGCCCAAATCTTTGAATATAATACAAATAATTGTTTTAACTTTAAATAGAAACATAATATTTAATATTAAATGAAGTCTCCTTTTAATGTATGATTATTAACTATGTTTATTACAATGTATGAATCCACACTTGTGCATTTCATACAATGTATTGAAAAATCTCAATATTCCATTATAATTCTAAGGCACATTGTTGGGCGGCTACATGTGCAAAGTGCAGAGGTGAAATTATGTGTGGAGATAAGGGAACATGGAGAAGCACTCCATATAATAAAAGTCTTGACTCCACTTATGCACTATGCACAATGAAATCACTGCCCCATTGCATTGTGCACAATTAAAAAAATTACTTCCCCTTCACACTTTGCACTCCTTAATGCGGTGAAAACCAGTATTATTAGTATTATATGTGAAAGATTGCAAATTATTGAATAGGCATGGAAAGAAACTTTCAATTTGCAACATTTAGTACAAAGAACTAAGTCATTTGTCGAGTGCATTGAGAATGATCTCAAAGGAGACCGGTATTTCGTAAACAATGAATTACGTGCTTCTAGCTAGAGGCTTGACTTACTTTTTGATGTAGAGAAAAAAAAAGGAATTGTTCAACATTAATTAGATGAAGCAAATCAAATTTGCATGGTCTCAGAGAATTAGAAGACTAGAGAACATTGTTTCTGAATGTGAAAACATAGGGAATCAAAGAGCAGATGCTTGTGTAAAGCTTGAATAGATTGTGCAAGATCTAAATTGTCCATGCATCACATGTGACTTTGGATTAATTTTGAGAAGGATGTTGACGGTTGAATTTGATAAGATAGGAAAATTTTTCCACACATGCATACTCTTCATAGTTTCCTCTGCTTCTCTACACTTTGCATGGTAATTGTTCATTGATACATTGTGTAGAGTGATTAATATTAAGTGGCTTTGATTGTTTAAAAACCAATATTGTGTAGAAGGTGTGTGGGAGAGTTGTGTGGAGGGAGAATGCATGAAGAAATGTGAAATCTTGTGGTAGAAAGATTGTGTTTGTTATTGCGCACACTTGTTCTCTGATGCAAATCACAGATTAAAAAATATAAGTTTTATGAATCTATTGTAACAGAATTTTAACAAGTAACATGTTCATAGGTGCATTGATTAGGTGTTCATCATGCATTTTTTGACATGCACATTTCCAACGCATACTCGATTAGTTCTTGAGGGGACTTTTTATGAATGTTATTCCCAAAGTGCTTTTCTATGTGCTCTGCTAAGTTGTCGTCTTGCTAGTTGTTGAAATCGCAAGTGAATAGTGTGTTGTAAATACTGAGAGGAGGGTCAATCAATATTTCTTAGCAATCAACAAGTTGTTAATATTTCAGAGCATTAGTTAATCTTCAACACTATTTAACATTAATTAGTATCAGATAACAAAAGCAGTAAATGAATCCATTAAATAATGCACAATAGACACAGAGAGTTTTAGGTGGAAAACCCCCTCTGGGTCAAAAACCACTTAACGCTTCTTAATATTTTTATTCTTTAAAAAGAATGATTCCATCAAGTTTTCAGCTCCAACTGAAGGAGGCTCCAACCTTTAGGATTCTCCTATGCATTGTTTACCAACTACTACTGCACATACACTCCAATGCCCTGTGTTTTTATTACATCCCACTCAAAGGACGCTCCAACGCCCTGTGATTTATTAGCTCCCACTCAAAGGACACCCCAACACCTTGTTGTAGGCTTCAACTTGTCCTAGCACCACCATGCCACCCTAAAGTGTTCTTAGGATCCAACTTGAAGGTGACTCCAATCACTTGCCTCACACTACCCTACCATCCTGAAGAGCCAATGGACCACGTTTCACAATTTTGAGACTAGATACCCATGTTCTCTAAATCAATATAGGGAAAATATAATGAAGGTTTCATTACTCTACTCAATATGCATATCACGTCAAGTCCTGACAACTTCACTGCTTAATTTTATCACTATACTTCAAACACTATTCACCAAACTTGCCTTGGCTCAATCACAATGCCAAATCAAGTAATTACACAAACCGCATATCAAATCTAAGAATTTTCTTCTACATTAGTTGTACTGCCAAACCCTAACTACCACATCAACTGATCATTGCACAATACATTGTCACTATTGTTGCTAAACAAAACCAATCCTACCAAATATCACTGTGTCAAGTACTATTGTATCATCAACCCAACATCCACACAATATGATCAGGTAACTTGTTTGGCCAATTCAATGTCCTTGAATTAGCAATCACAGATTGTCAACCAGGGTGCGTAGACTGATGAAGTACAGGTGTACAATATGTGCTTACTAGTTATTCATTAGGTCTTTATGTATTTGTTAAGATCTAAACTCAAGATGGGGGTAGTGTTTGTCAATTGTATTAGTGTTGTAATTCTTAGGGATGTTGATTAAGTTTCCCAGGAATTAATCTCTATCCAATTAGTTCGTAGATGATGTGAGCGTGATTTTTATTATGTTAGATTGTTTGGGATTTTCGACCTTAAATCTCTATGCTGTAGCTCCTAATTCTCTAAGTGCAAAAAGAAACCTATTTTATCAGCTATGAAGGAATACTATTGAACTCAACTGTTTTAGGAGAGGTCCTCTGGTTTGTTCAATTTCTGCTCAAACAAAGTAACCCAAGCACCAGCTATATAGTGAATTGAACACACTTAAATTATGCTGGATAATAAGAAAAGGAAAGAATTGTGCAGTCATAGGTATAAAGGAAATTAGATAACAACCTAAACTAGGTATAAAGCAAATTAAAGTTCTTATGCAGATAACAATTCGCTGGTGAGATCATTATGCAACATTGTCACACAAAACAAAGCAATTGAAGAATAAAAGGAAATCAGATTGTATTTGATTAAAAACCTACCACTGTTTGTAGGGGCCCTCCACATAGCAGTTTAGAGCTTCAAATCAACATAATGCTTGCACACAAAAACCAATTTCATTCACACAAAATTCACAAACATTTCATAAACATGTCATTTGGCGCTCACCCAAATAACAGTGCGACCATTAGCTTTATAGCAGGTCTCTTGGCATAACTGTATGAAGATTTTAAGCCTAATATATCTTAATCCTATCTAAACTTATATCGTTAAACCATTGTTTTGCTATTCCGAAAGCAAAACGATAAGGTTTCAGTTGAGCTCGGGTTCTGTTATGTGTTAATCCAGTGGTTGACTTGGAGTTTGACCGTGATCTCCTGTGCTTCTTTTGGCAAACAAGTTCGAGGGGATAGGATGGTATCCATGAGGAAGTCATCCTCTATCCATCCACACCTTTTGCTGCTGACCTGGAGCTCTAGAACCTCACGAACAATGAAGATAGCTATGAAATCCTGGACTAGCTGCGGAAACAAACTGATTCGGTAGCCAATTGTAACTTTAATTAAAAGAATAAGGTATACAATTGAATATGAACAAGAAAACATACTAATGCATACCTTCATCAAAACTTGGTAGATATGGCTTTAATTAAGTGGTAAATATATATGAAAAAAAGAGGATCTTTAGGCAAAAATGATGTCATGGTAGGACAATCTTTAGACTCTACATTCCCTCGGACTGGAGATGTTGTATGTCTTGATACACTTCTTCCTTGTATTTTTCTTGTGCCTCTTGTTTTTCATCTCCCTGTTTCATTGTTTTCTTCTTTTTGGCAGAGATTGACATTGTAGGCTTCCTCATTAGAATTTGTACTTTAAACTGATTATCTCTCTCTGCATAATTCTGTTCTGTTTCTTCAGCTTCTTGTTTTTCTTATACCACAAGCTTAGATGTAGGATCAGATTGTCACTCTTGGAAATATATATCTCACTCTGTCTCTTTAGGGCTTGATTTTCATTTTTAAGATATCGATTCAGTGTTTCTAGTTCAAAGATTTCATGCTTCAAGATGTTTTAGGCCGATCGTTCATTCACCTAGTTGCTTCCTTCTCTAGGGCTCTGTATTGTTTCCTTTGTTTTTGTCACCTTCCTTTCTAGTGACTCTATGTAGTCATAGATTTCCTACTGTGTGGGGTCAATTCCTGGACTATGTATCGGGTTTTCCTAGAGGTGACTATTCTCTATTGGCTCAATCTTTGTTGGAGTGTTCTCTATTGGCTTCTCTTTAGTTGGCTCATTTTCATCAAGGTTAAGGTAGTCTGTAGTGTTTGAGGTTGTTTGTGGAATCGTGCTCAAACTCGTGCTCCTTCTCAACCTTAGGGTTTTTGTTTCTTGCACTTTCCTCCTCTTATTCTTTGATTTTTCTCTTAGAGGAGAGGTTTTAGTTTGTGAGAATTCTTCTTTACTCGGGCTAGCTTTCTTTCTTCTAGGGTTTCTCCTCTTCATTCTCTGCAAATTTTTTACTATAGGTAGCTCTTCTTCTATTATCTCTGTCTGTGTTTGAGGTGCCTATTGCTTTATCATTTCTATTGTTCTCTTTCTCCCTATGAGGGCCCTATTGCTACTTGGTTTTTCTGGGGATTTTTCCTCAAAATGGTTTCTTATTAGGAAACTCTTCCAATCATCTCCTATACTTCGGAGATGAAATTCAACAAATATGTTTACCAAACCATGATGATACATGGTGTTTTCTATGCATTGAATTTTCTTCTAAACATTTATAGCCATTTTCCTAAGGCTATTCAAGAGGAAATAGGGGAGGTTCATCTGATGATCCTCGAGGAAGTGCATCATCATTCTAACATGATAAAAATACATTTGCCCAAACCTAACCTCACAAGTGATAAAATTCTGAAGAACAAGTAATAAGTTTCTCCATTTGTTTTTAAGAGCAGAGCTTGGAATACCTTTTTTGTAGACTGTGGTGTCCATGTTCGGATTCTTGAGGAAAACCTTCTAGTCCTCGCTGTCAATCTCTCTGTTTTTAAACAATTTTTCTCAATGTCTTGGCAACTCAGTGGCCTCAGCGATCATAAACTCCGTTACTGTGAGTTTTACGTCCCCAATTTCGGCCTCCATTCCATCGAATGAGCATGCAAATGTCTTGGTTACCTCTTTGTGGAAGTCGTTAAATTTCTCAATGAACTATAACCATTGTCTTCTTTGCAGCAACTCCCTAGTTTGTGGGTACCCCTCTAGAAATTGCTTCCATGCTGGCTCAGTTTGAACAATTCCCCCATGCCGAAGGATGCTTTGCCTTGAAGATTGGCTACCTTGACAGGAAAATGGGACTGGTAGGGTTTGCTAGCTCATGGAAAGATGGAATGACTGTGAAAGAACAGAGGAGTGTAATAATAGGGAAGAATTGATGGATTATCAAAAGGATTATGGGAATGAATTCGGCTGTTAGGCGCATTCAAACTTATGATTTGGTAGATTTGGCACAAGGTCGTGACATGACTTTTAGAGTTGTGGCATATGATATTTCGTTAGGCAGCCATTACCCTTAGGTTATAATGATTGCACTTTAGTACTATATTTTCTTACTCATACATGCTATATAACCTTCCCTATTGTTAAATTAAAGTAGCATGTACCTTTTAATTTTCTGTTGCTAACCTTATTTGTTGTCCTTTAATCTCCTACAGATGCCTTGTGTTAAGTTATTGTATGTTCTATGCTTATAACATTTTACTTCTCTTTCTTATTATATTCCACATATTAGCAATCACATGCACATAAAGTAAAGTGTAGATAGAACATTAAACGATTGACAGAAAACAAGCCAAGAAAAGAGACATAAGATGTGGCGGCTAGCCATGGAAAAACCCCACAATGTGTGGGGAAACCCTTTGATCAAATCTTCTTTTATCTTCAATAATTCAACAGAGAGAAATAGTACAATAAATCTGATTTACATCAGCAGTAGCAAATCCTAGATCAGCAACATCAACATTAGCGGCTTCATCATCAAAACTAGGGCAGTCGATATCTTGCAAACCGACCTTTGGATCAGCTTGATTCCACCACCAAAAGTTGCGGCCTTCAGAGGAGGTCTAGATGAACCTATAGTGCAGTGTAGAAGAGGAGGCTTGATGGTCCACGATGGTCAAAGTTTGGATCTATAGTTGCAACTTCAGTTTCAGTAGCTTCCTTCAAACTAGGGCAGTTAATGTCTCGCAAACTGACCGTCGGATCGGCTTGATTCCACCACCAAAAGTTGCAGCCTTCAGAGGAGGTCTAGATGAACCTACAACAGAGTTCAGAAGAGGAGGTTTGATGGTCCATTCTGGTCAAAGTTTGGATCTGCAATTGCAGCTTCAGTTTCAGCAGCTTCCTTCCACATGTGTGAGAGAGAGACTCTTTTCTGCACAGTAGAGAAGAGCCTCTTTTCTACGCAAAAGAAAGAGAGAGATGTGATGAGATGAGTGAGTGAAAATGAGGAAAATCCTCCTGTATTTATACACAACTATTGATGTTTGAATAGATGCAACTGTTGGGCTTCTGAGCCTACATAAGTGTAGGTCGGCTTGATAGTAATTCCATAATCAAAATAAATTCATATCTCCATAAATACTTATCGGAATCAGATGATATTTAGATCAATCCTACACCTCTCGACGAGAGGAATCTAATAAAAAAATTATCGGCCATGAATAAGATGACCCACATGGATTTTAGCCCTAGTTTCCAATTTTAACACTCCCTCTCAACTAGGAGAACTCCATCTGCAATCTGTCTGTTGGTTGCTACTATTCATCCATCAAATGCACTACCCTATACAGCTTGACTCTTGCCTTACACTACTCTGTTATACCTATTCTGCTTTGACTTTTTTTGCCCTGTAGTGATCTGTACTGCTCTGCTATGTTCAGCTTTGTTCTGTTCTGCTCTGCTTTTGTCTGAATTATGAAGAAGAAGAAATGATCGAGGATGCATCATACTGACTCAAAGTCAGTCTCAAAGTATGTACCACTAGTCCTAGACCAGTCTCAACTGACCCGAAGTCAACGTCATAGTGAGTACAACTCCTACCACTAGTCCTAGACCAATATCATCCTCCACTGACTAAAAGTCAGTCTTAGACTGCATATCATTGGTCCCAGACCACTCTCAACCGACCCGAAGTCAACGTATTAGTATGTACCACTCTTACCACTGGTTCCAGACCAGTATCGTAGTCTCAGAGAGTGTACCACTGGTCCTAGACTAGTCTCAACCGACCCGAAGTCAACGTCATAGTACGTACCACTATCGCTAGTCCCAGACCAGTACTGCACTGACCCAAGGTCAGTCTCAGAGTATGTACCACTGGTCCCAAACCAGTCTCAACCGACTCGAAGTCAACGTCATAGTGGATACAACTCCTACCACTGGTCCCAGACCAATATCATTGATCCCAAATCAATGAAGGTCATCCTAGCGTAGGGAGTACAATAGATAAATCAATGCTTCCATCGGTACTACTATGGTCCCTAACTTCATTTTCCTACTCATTGATTAGATAAGAGGTACTTCCCATGAGTCCCTGACTGCATGGGTAGGATGCCTTGATAAGAAAACTTAATCAATCCCATCCTCGCAGGAGAACTAATCATCCTGCAACACAATTGCCATGGGGAACACATCATCCCGGCCTCATAGGAGAACTAATCATCCTGCTACATAATAGTCATGGAGAACACATCATCCAGACCTCACAGGAGAACCAATCATCCTGCTACATAGGAGAGCAAATCATCCTATCCCACAAGAGAGTGAATCGTCTTGTCCCACAAGAGAGCGAATCATCTTGTCCATAGGAGAGCGAATCATCTTGTCCAAAGGAGAGCGAATCATCCTGTCTCACAAGAGAGAAAATCATCTTGTCCCACAAGAAAGTGAATCATCTTGTCCATAGGAGAGTGAATCATCTTGTCCACAAGAGAGCGAATCATCTTGGCTCACAAGAGAGTGAATCATCTTGTCCCATAAGAGAGTGAATCATCTTGTCCACAGGAGAGCGAATCATCCTGTCCATAGGAGAGTGAATCATCATGTCTCACAAGAGAGTGAATCATCTTGGAATCATCCTGTCCATAGGAGAGTGAATCATCATGTCTCACAAGAGAGTGAATCATCTTGTCCCACAAGAGAGCGGATCATCTTGTCCACAGGAGAGCAAATCATCCTGTCCACAGGAGAGCGAATCATCCTGTCCACAGGAGAGAAAATCATCCTATCTCACAAGAGAGCGGATCACCTTGTCCACAAGAGAGTGAATCATCCTGTCCACAGGAGAGCGAATCATCCTGTCTCACAAGAGAGTGAATCATCTTGTCCCAAAAGACAGCGAATCATCTTGTCCATAGGAGAGCGAATCATCCTGTCCACAGTGTGCATCACCAGGGGAGGGTGAGTCACCCTGTGGTCGTATGTTGCTCTAGTAAGAACCACAAGCCCCCAGAGCTCCTCGAGCTCAATGTATGCAACATTCAGGACCCTTGTACAAGAGTCTCTCGACGACTCCAAGAAGTTCAGGAAAATCAAAAATATGATATTTCCTCGGGGCTCTGACAAAGTGTAGCGACTTGTACATCATCTCAGTGCGATGGAGCCTCCTTGCTCATCGACTTACCATATCCCAGATAAGGCAGTATTTGATGTCTATCTACTGGAGCAATCATTGAATATTGGATTCCTCAATAATTGAATCCCATCTCTGATTGTCACAGAGAATCGTAGTGGTATTCATCATGTGTGCTCACTGAAGAGTTTCCACAACCTAGCAACTTCATACGAGGTCATACTCGTAGTTATGTATCCGGTCTTGGTGGTACTTATAACAACCGATTTCTACTTCCTGCTCACCCATGATATCAAAGTAGAATCCAAAGAGAACCAACACTGAGAAGTGCTCTAGTGACCCTTCACACTGCCTGCCCAGTCAGCATTCGAATAATCATGCAGTTTTCATATTTCCGACAGTGTATCTCGATCCATGATAGATTGTGCCCCAAAGATATCTCAGAATATTCTTGGCACCAATCTAGTGAGCCTCAATCGAATATGAGCACACCATGCTAACTGTAAAACATCTGTCTGGAATCCAACTCCCTCTTACTTCTACAAATGAGAGGGTCTGCACTTGTCAGAAATAGTTTGTCCGCATAAGGCACTGGCATGAAAGGTCTATCATCCACAATCTTCGAGTAATGGTTTGGATCGGTTTAACTCCTAGTGAATATTAACTTCATCAAACAACTATCAATCCTCTCATACTACGCTTGGGGTGTTTTTCTTCAAGCCATAGGGGGCTTTCTTCCACCTGTATACATGAAATTCTTGTTCATGAATCTCAAACTCCACGGGTTGTTCCAAACCTGTGGCCTTGCTACCTAAGGGGAATGGTCCCCTTGTAAGGTTTTCCTTCGGTACATCTCAGACATGTACTTTCATGCTCCTTTTGAATTCAGGCTTCCCAGTCACCATCTGACTCATAGACCTCCAGTGCTATGTGTTAATGGACATGGTCCCTAGTGGACTTCCTACAACCTTGAACTCAAAAAAATCTTCGAAAATTCAATTTTCAAACACGTACCTTTCCATTGCCGAATGCCACCATAAAACCTTTGGCTTGCATTCCCTTTTCGGGATAGGTGGCATTGGCTCCAAGTGTAAACCCACGATTGTTTCCATCTCTACCAAATTAGAGAGTGCACCCTTCTATCCAATGAAGTGCCTTGAAGCACTACAATAAATATGTCAGATTCCCAAAGAATCTGAAGGAGAGGGCCAATACAAGATAACACTTCTTTATCTTATTAGAAACAATATTTGATTCTTCATACATGGGGTTCCTTGCTTTCTTTGTAGAGTCAACCAATTTTCCTTGATGAACTACATTACCTGTCATTCTTTTGAAGATGTCCTAGGAATGATTATCAAGTGATGTGTCCCTGCCATTTGGACATTCCTTCTCATAATGGCCGAACTTATTGCAACCAAGGCATCCGCCTTTCCTTCCACGCTTAGATCCGAACTTCCCAATGAAATGATGTTTAGATGGGTCATTAGAAAATTCTGCTATGCCATTCTGTTTAGGAGTATAGTAGTCTCCCTCTTAAAGCCAGCCTCTTTACAAAAGTCATGAAACTCATTAAATTCATATTCAGTCCCATTATCAGTCCTTAAGATCTTGATCTTCTTTAGGGTGATCAAGGCTTGAGATGTGTCACAAGACATGACACCTAGTGGACTTCCTTTCACCTGATATAATGAATCAACATGAAAGCCAAGAGTGAAGGCATTTTTAACATTATTTTTCCATATATGTACCTTGCCATCGCTAAAGGTTACCTTGTCTTCCATTGCTGAAATGGACACCAGGTTCTTTTGAGGTCAGGTACATATAATACATCTGAATTTCTAGCCTTCCTGAATGGTTGTCTGCTTCCTTGATTTCTAGCACTCCTTTTACCTCTGCTATTAGATTTTCCATTCCTTTGATTGCCATGAGAGGGATTTTGATCATCGTCCTATTGTGAGTCCCTTCTATCAAGGCACTCCCTAATAGATAGGAGATCGTTCCTGATCTCAGTGATTCTAGAGAAATATGCTTGCATATTCTCATATTTTCCCTTCTTAATTTCCTTCAACTTATTTCTAAGAAACAAGACTTGATTTGCATCATTAACTTTAAATAAACTCACCAATCTATCATAGATTTCCTTGGAGGTATCCAAGTCGGAGATGTAGGCGACCAAGTGCTTGTCAATAGAGTCTCGGAGGATCTTCTTTGCTTTGACTTCTCTGGTTTTCCATTTGTTCCTGGCAGCAGTGGATGCATTTGATAGAGGCTCAACAATATTTCCCCTCACATGGTCCAACACTCCTTGATCTTCTAGGGTTAGATCGATAGACAACTTCCATCCGTGATAGTCAGCTTTCTCACGGAGCTTGTCCTTGGTAGGAAAGAGTGATGAGGACCCCATAGTTCTTTAGGAAAGCCTTGCCAATCTTCTCTTTGGTGATTGCTCTTGCTCTTGCTCGGGTTTTGTCTTCACCTCAGCTCTGATCCCATGTTAAGTTATGGTATGTGCTATGCTTATAATAGTTTACTTCTCTTTCTTATTATATTCCACAGATTAGCAATCACATGTACATAAAGTAAAGTGCAGATAGAACATTAAACGATCAACAGAAAACAAGCCAAGACAAGAGACACAAGATGTGGCGGCTAGCCAGGGACAAACCCCACAATGTGTGGAGAAACCCTTTGATCAAATCTTCTTTTATCTTCAATAATTAGGCAGAGAGAAATAGTACAATAAATCTGATTTATATTAGCAGTAGAAAACCCTATATCAGTAGCATTAGCATTAGCGGCTTCATCATCAAAACTAGGGCAGTCGATATCTTGCAAACCAACCGTCGGATCGGTTTGATTCCACCACCAAAAGTTGTGGCCTTCAGAGGAGGTCTAGATGAACCTATAGTGCAGTTCAGAAGAGGAGGTTTGATGGTCCACACTGGTAAAAGTTTGGATCTGTAGTTGCAACTTTAGTTTCAGCAGCTTCCTTCAAACTAGGGAAGTTGATATCTCGCAAACCGACCGTCGGATCGGCTTGATTCAACCACCAAAAGTTTCAGCCTTTAGAGGAGGTCCAGATGAACCTACAATGTAGTTCAGAAGAGGAGGTTTGATGGTCCACGCTAGTCAAAGTTTGGATCTGCAATTTCATCTTTAGTTTCAGTAGCATCCTTCCACATGTGTGAGAGAGAGACTCTTTTCTGCACAGTAGAGAAGAGCCTCTTTTATGCACAGGAGAGAGAGAGATGTGATGAGATGAGTGAGTGTAAATGAGGAAAAATCCTCCTGTATTTATACAGAACTATTGATGCTTGAATAGATGTGAATGTTGGGCTTCTGAGCCTACATGAGTGTAGGTTGGCTTGATAATAATTCCATAATCAAAATAAATTCATATCTCCATAAATACTTATCGGAATCAGATGATATTTAGATTAGTCCTACACCTCTCAATGCGAGGAATATAATAAAAATATTATCAACCATGAATAAGATGACCCACATGGAGTTTGGCCCTAGTTTCCAATTTTAATACCTTGTTGTCAACTGTCCTTTAATATAGATCACCAAGTATTCTTGTAGACTTCAAGTTTTTTAGGCTGCAAAAATTTGTTTAGCTGCGAAAACTTGTCCAAGTTGCGGAAAGTTGTTGTTTCTGCAGCTTAAGAGAAAGAAAGCTTTAGTAGATGAACTTTATTGTTGTTGTTGTTGTTTTTTTTTAAAAGGAAAATTTCAAGTGCCAACAAGTTGGTTTTCACTTTAAATTTTCTGTATAAACATGCCAACAACATGTTGGTTTTCATGTTTATACAAAATTTATTATTATTATTTTCTCATATTATTATATGTATATATACATGCATATATACACATATAATTTATTTATATATATTTTAATATATATATATAGATATATATATATATATATTTTGAAGAACAAATTGAATGAAAATTTCTAAGGTGGAAAAGAAGAGGAATTCTTCTTGACCATTTTCAGTTCTGAATTATCTTGAAACATTTTAACAAATTCCTCTCTTGTTAATGGTTTCTGGCAAAGCTTGATTCGATGTCCATTTACTACTAGAGGAGTTCTTTCTTTGTTAGTAGTCCTGATTCTAACTGCACCATTGTTGACGACATTCTCAACCTCATAAGGTCTAAGCCAATGGGTTTGGAATTTTCCTTGAAAATATTTAAATTTTGAATCAAACGGCAATGCCCAATCTCTTGGAAGAAACTTCCTTTATTTAATGTACTTATCATGCCATCTTGACCTCTATTGTTGCACTAGGCTAGTCCTCTAGAAGGCCTCTTGTCTGATTTCATCGAGCTCATTTAATTGTGTCATCCTTTGCTTCTGGGCTTCTGACAAGTCAAGATCTAACTGGACTACTGTCTTATAGGTATGGATCTGGAATTCCATTGGAAGTAAGACTTGCTTCCCATAGTATGTCTTGTAGTATTCCTCCATGTAGTCCTATAGGCCCATAAGACTTCTGGAAACTTTTCCACCCAGTCTTTCCTGTGTAGATGTACAACCTTTGTAAGGATAACCTTGATCACCTTACTTGTGGACTCAACTTTTCCATTGGCTTGTGGATGGTATGGAGTTGAATTCTGATGTTTTATCTTGTATTGGTCCACAAGCTTCTGCACTAGTCTGGATGTGAACTGTGTCCGTTGATCTGTTATAATTTCTCTTGGAACACCAGAATGAGTAAAAATATCCTCAAAAATAAATAAAACTATAGTATTTTCAGTAGCAAAAGGAAGTGCTTTAGCTTCTACCCATTTAGTGACATAATCAGTACATACTAGAATATACTTCTTTTTCTTTGAAGGTGGGCTGATTTGTCCAACAAAATCTAGTGCCCATTTTTCAAATGGTTTAATAAGTACCCATGGTTGTAGTGGCATCTCATTTGAAATAGTAGGTTTTCCCAATCTCTAACAACTGCTGCATCTCTTAACATATTCCTTGGTGTCCCTGAAAATGGAAGGCCAATAATATCCTAAAAGCAGGATTTTGTAAACAATTCTCTTGTTCGAAAAATGTCCTGCACATGGCTCATCGTGAAAAGATTTTAGTATCTCTGGTATTTCATCCTCCCGAACACATCTTTTGATGATGAGGTATGGTCCTGTCTTATATAATTCCTCATTTATCCATGAGTAGGATGTGCTATTGTGGACTATTCTTCTTTTTTCCCTAGGAGATAAATGAAATGGCAATTTTCATGTGGCCAAATAGTTAGCAATATTTGCATACCAAGGTGATTTAGTAGATACTTCAAAGAGATATTCATCAGGAAATTATCTTCTACTGGTCGATCATTGTTTTCATTTTGTATTCTAGATAGAAAATCGGCAATTGTGTTCTATTTTCCTGGTCTATCTAGAATGGTTATGTTGAATTCTTTTAAAAGTAGGAGCCATCTAGTTATTCTTCCATTAGTGACTGGTTTATTCATTAGGTATCTAATGGAAAAATGGTCTGTGTGGACAAAGGTTTCATAGCCAGTTAGATAATGTCTAAGTTTATTAATGGAATGAATTACAGCTAAGAACTCCTTTTCAATTACAATATAATTTAACTCTGTAAGGGTTAAATTTTTACTAGTATAATAAATGGCATAAGGAGTGAGATATGTTTGTCCTAAAACAACTCCTAAGGCTGACTCTGAAGCATCTGTTGAGAAATGGAAAGGCAATTTCCAGTTAGGTCCTTTTAAGATGGGTGCTTCAAAAATTCTCTTTTTCAATGTTTCAAAGGAAACTTGAAATTAAAAATCCTAATTGAATTCACAGTCTTTGGTGAGTAATTTAAAGAGTGGGGATGCAATTTTTGTGAAGTTTTCTATAAATATTCTATAGTATCTGGTAAAATTGAGAAAACTTCTAACATCCTTTTGACAACTTGGCACTGATAACTTGGAAATGACTTCCACCTTAGATGAGTCTACCTTAATTCCATCTTCGGAAATATGGTGACCTAAAAAAATTCCCTCGTTAAACATCATGAAACATTTTTCATGGCTTAATGAGAGGTTTGTTTTTTGACATATTATTAAGACTTTCTCCAGGTTTTCTAGTGCTTCATTGAAAGAATCCCCATAGACTGTGAAATCATCCATGTACACCTCCACAAAATCATGGATAAGGTCAGAGAAAATGCCAAGGACTGCCCTTTGGAATATTGCTGGAGCATTACATAACCTAAAGGGAAGCACTCGGTAAGCATAAGTTCCCCATGGACAAGTGAATGTGGTTTTATCCTGATCTTTAGGGGTCACCTGAATCTGGTTGTATACACTGAACCCATCCAAGAATGAAAAATATTTTTTTTCTGCTAAAGAATCTAGGACTTGGTCTATGAAAGGTAACGGAAAGTGGTCTTTTAATGTTGCATTATTCAACTCCCTATAATCGATGCATACTCTCCATTTTCCATTCTTTTTAGGGACAATTACTAGGGGTGAAACCCACTAGCTCTCAGATATTGGATAGATGAAATTTACATTTAATAATTTATGCAATTATTCCTTAACAATTTCTTTTAGATTTGGGTTCATTCTTCGTTGAGGTTGTCTAATTGGTCTTGCATTTTGTTCAATGTAGATATGATGTATGCAAGTTTTAGGATCAATCCCTCTCATGTCAGTGTATTCCCATGCAAAAGCTGAAGAATGTTTCTGTAAAATTTCTATCAATTGTTTCTTTTTCATGTCTTCCAAATTTTCATTGACATTTAAGGTTTTTCCTAGAAATATTTCTATCGAGGAATTCCCAAATTTTTCCATGGACAACAATGATACTTGTTTAGAGGTGAGATATTCATTTCAACTATGCTCATAATGTGAGGAAGATCCATTATTTTGTAGTAAATTCAAAAGTTTGTCTTCCTCTTTTACTTGTTTAATGACAAAAATAGTTTGTATATCTTCTCCATCTTCTATCCATTCTTCAGTTTCTGTATCTTTTGTTGTTCTTGCAAGGGGGTATAATGTAAATTTCTTTGTAGAGTTTCCATTTGAGATAAACATATTACCTGACCTACAATCGATAAAAGTGTCTGTTGTAGCCAACCAAGGTCTTCCTAGAATTAATGGATGTCCTCCTAGATTTTTCTTGGGTGTTAAGACTATAAAATCAATAGGATATTCCCAAGAATCTAAAGATACACAAACATATTCTAACATACCATCTGGTTTAATAACATATCTATCTACTAATTGCAATAAGGTTGGTGTGTATTGAAGGTTAGGAATCCTAAGTGTGTCCATAACTTGTTTGCTCATTATGTTTATGGCTGATCCTAGGTCAATCAATGTGTTTGGTATTTCCGTTCCATTGATGTGAATTTTTACAATGGGGCTTCCTAGGTATAAATATTTTTGAATTGTTGTCTTCCCCATGATAATGTTTGCAGGTTTTTCGACTAACTGAATTCTTTTTTTATATTTTCTTCTTCTTCCTGATCGTTGTGTACTTAATTCCTTAATTGTTTTTGCAAAAATTGGTATTTCTTTTATGGCTTGCAATAAAGGAATCTTAATACAAACATTTGTCAATTCATCCATCATATTATAATCAGGAAAGATAATTTGTTTCTCTACTCCTTCATCGATTTTCAACCTTTCTGGGAAAGGTGGTTTAACTGATATTGAAGGTTATTCTATGATAGGAGCATCTATTGGAATTTATTTTGTTTGTTTATTTTCTTTTTGAGGGAGAGAAGTCTCCCCTTCTTCTGATTGATTCTTATGTTTTTGAAGATCAGATTTTTTTTTTTTTTTGGATGACAACAGGAGGGTTTTTTGGTAATACTCTTCCAGACCTTAATTTTATACTGTTTAGGTCTAGAGGTTATCACATAAGTTTGAGGATTCTGACCCTCCATGTTGTATACTGGTTGTTGTGGTATCTTATTATTAGGATTTGGAAGTGGTTAAGCGGGTAATTGATTTGATTTTTGTGAAAATGGTAGGGAAAGTTGTGGGTTTTAATTCTGAGCTGGGACTTGTGGCAATTGATTAGCTTGAGGAATTTGATTGGACGAGGTTAATAATTGCGGTGGAATGTAGAATGGTGAGTATTTTCGATATTGAGCACAGGCTCCATAAGGATTTTTCCATCCTTGATTCCAAGGTTGTGATTGTGGCAAAGCCCAAGGCTACCAGTTTGAATTCCAATTACTTTGTGAAGACTGGGAAAATTATTGTGGTCTAAATCCTTGTGATTGATTTGGTTAGGGGTTTTTCCATGGTCTTTTGGCTATAAAGTAGAGAGGGTCTATTGGTTCTGAGATTCCTTGCTCATTGAATAAAACCTGAAGACCTGGTAAGGATGGACATTCCTTTGTAGCATGATTATCTGCACATATGACACAGGTTTCTATAGCTTTTGAGTCTAAGGAACATTCTCTCAGAGCATGTTTTTTTCGACATTTAGGATAGAAGATGGATAATGCAACATTTTCAGAATTTTGCTTGTTTTGTATTTTAAGGATGTCTATTTGTTCACTTAGGCTCCCTAAAATATCTATTTTAAAGGTGTCAAGCAGATTTCTTATTTCTGCCCTACTAAATGTCCCAACTACAGACTTGTTTATTCTTGATAAGAGAGGGTCCCTAAGACTCTTTCCAACTCTTGCTTTGCCCCTTGAGATATGTATACATAAATCACAAATATCTGCAAACAGTAGTTGGGAAATATCTCCTTTTCTAGTTAGGTTAAGGAGATCGATCCATTCATCTTTAACGGCTCTGAGTAAAAGAGCTTTAAGGTTTCCTCATCCAAATTATCCATTTTTGCTCTTTTAACATTATAAACAAACCTTTATACCATGTCTTCAAGATCCTCATCTTATTTTTGTGTCATTTTGAAGACTTCATCTTTAAGGTTACTAGGCATACAATAATCTCTATACTTGCCTATGAAAGCCTCTTTCATCTGTGCCCATGTTGTTATGGAATGCACTCCTAGATTCATGAACCATTTTAATGCCAAGTCTTTTAATGTGGCGGGGAATAATTTCAACTTTTGCGCATCATGCAGATAGCCATATGATCTGCATAATACTTCAAATTCGAAGAGAAATGTCTTCGGATATTCGTTTCCTTTACCATGGAAATTAGGAAGAATCGAGGGTGAAATATTTTTCATTATGAGGGTTGTATCTTCATAAAGAATAGGGAATCCCGAACGATCTTGATTTCCTCTACCTCTACCCCCTCCTCTACCTCTACCTCTTCCTCTTCCTCTACCTCCAATCCTATCTTCTTCGCCATGGACATTGTGTACTTCTCCTTCCACTTCTTCAGCCATGATAGATTCTTTGGAGCTAAGATAGTGTTCTTCTAATCTTTTTGGTTCCTCTATCAATGGTTGTTTAGAATAAGTTTCCAATTCCTCTTCTTCACTAGGAATTTCTAATTTTTCTCCCATAATTTGTTCACCAGTGGGGGACAGAAAGACTACTCCTGTGGTTGGTGATGTAGGATTTTCTTCAATTACAACTTTAGTAGAAGAAGTAGGTGAAGTTCTAGATTTAATTTCTGATCTTGATACTTTATGAAGTCTTTGTCGACCTCTAAATGGAATTCAGGTTTGAGTAGGTGGTGTGGAATCTCGAAATCGTGGTGGAGTGAGTAGATTTTTGGGAATTAAGCTTTTTCCTCGTCCTACAAATCTACCCCTAGAGTCTCTATCCCTACGCATGTCATGTTTTAAATTAATGATGGTTTTTATTTTTATTTTTTACTTCTAATTGTACTTCCTCGGTAACAATACCAAAATGTTTGGTCAATTAAATGTCCTTGAATTGGCAATCATAAATTGTCAACCAGGGTGCATAGACTGATGAAGTACGGGTGCACAATATGTGCTTAGAAGTTATTCATTAGGTCGTTATGTATTTTTTAAGATATAAACTCAATATGGGGGCAATGTTTGTCAATTGTATTAGTGTTGTAATTCTTAGGGATGTTGATTAAGTTTCCTAGAAATTAATCTCTATCCAATTAGTTTGTAGATGATGTGAGAGTGATTTTTCTTATGTTAGATTGTTTGGGATTTTCGACCTTAATTCTCTATGTTGCAGCTTCTAATTCCCTAAGTGCAAAAATAAACCTATTTTATCAGCTATGAAGGAATACTGTTGAACTCAATTGTTTTAGGAGAGGTCCTCTTGCTTGTTCAATTTCTGCTCAAACAAAGTAACCCAAGCAACATCTATATTGTGAATTGTACACACTTAAATTATGTTGGATGATAAGCAAAGGAAAGAGCTATGTAGTACCAGGTATAAAGAAAATTAGATAATAGTCTAAAATAGGTATAAAGCAAATTAAAGTTCTTATGCAGATAACAATTCGCTGGCGAGATCATTATGCAGCGTTGTCACACAAAACAGAGCAGTTGAAGAATTAAAGGAAATCAGATTGTATTTGATTAAAAACCTGCCACTGTTTGTAGGGGCCCTCCACATAGCAGTTCAAAGCTTCAAATCAACACAATGCTTGCACACAAAAACCAATTTCATTCACACGAAATTCACAAACTGTTCATAAACATATCATTGGGCACGCACCCAAATAACAATGCGGCCATTAGCTTTATAGCAAGTCTTTTGGCATAACTATATCAAGGTTTTAAGCCTAATATCTCTTATTCCTATCTAAAATTATATTGTGAAACCGTCGTTTTTCTATTCCGAAAGCAAAACGATAATTTTTTAGCTGATCTCAGGTTCTATTCTACGTTAATCTGACGGTTGACTTGGAGTTTGACCGCGATCTCCTGTGCCTCTCTTGGAAAACAGTTTCAAGTGGATAGGAAAGGTATCCATTAGGGAGTCATCCTCTATCCATCTGCACCTTTCCTAGCTGACCTAGAGCTCTGGAACCTTGTGAACAATGAAGACAACTACGAAATCCTGGACTAGCTGCGGAAACAGACTGATTCGGTAGCCAATTGTAACTTTAATTAAAACAATAGGGTATACAATTGAATATGAACAAGAAAACATACTAATGCATACCTTCATCAAAACTTGGTAGATATGGATTTATTTAAGTGGTAAATATATATGAAAAAGAGAGCATCTTTAGGAAAAAAGGATGTCATGGTAGGACAATCATCAGGCTCTACATAATTGTCATGTACAAGTAATACTGTCAAGTACTAAAATATACTATCAAATACCAAGTGCACTCTCATGTAGATTAACGTTGCTTCTACTTAGTCACAATGTAAAACCTTAATCACTATAATATATTGAAAGCACTAACATAATGATCACATCTTCACCGGTCTATACTTGCTCAATTTCCAGTACAAAATCTGACCATTATCATGTATATTGTTATGAAAATTATTGTTGTATTAATCTCATATGTCGCTATCATGTGATATTTCTTAGGATATCAAAGGTTGATCAAAACAGTACTGACACTACTATACCCTGTAAGTGACACAGTGATATCTTCCAATTGCATTCATAGATGTAGTCTAATAAACGATGTTGCTTTAGTTCTTCCAATAAAATGCTTATGTCTGCTAGAAAGCATTGTTGCCAATGTTTTGACAAAAGAGTGACTATTGTATCTAAACCACTGATAATAAACTCTCATAACTGGACCTATCACCACAAGTTATTTTTTTTTATGTCAGCTTCACACTAGAACAGGTATGTATATATGTATATATGTATATATTTCTACATTACTTCTAAGCAATATACATTTGAATTTAACATTGTTTCTAACCAATGGTTTGTATGTGAATAGAGATAAGGCCACAGAGAATGGTGAACACAATCAATCATTTAATTAGTGCATATTGATATTTGAAGTTGTTGAAATTAACATGAGTTTCAATCCTTCCATAACTTTGTTGATGATTTTAGCATTGACTTTAACTACTCAATCTTCATTTTAGCATACTATATGTGCTCAAATTGACTTAGAGAAATCGTAGAACATATAGTACTTGTCAAGTGAGTGTATAAATTGTTTCTTAGTTCAACTTTACTTAATAGATATATATGTATATATAGTCCTTAATTGACATTATTTATAGGTCAAACATACACCTTTCAAGAACTACAATCTGGACAAAATTTAAGGCAGTATATGCATAACAAAGGCTAAAATAATTATGACAAAGCCAATCCTCAAACTCCAATACAAATTATTTCGTTGTTCTGTAATAAGAGCATGCCTAGCCGCAGGTATAACCACTACTGGACCAAGATTTATGAGAAAAATACCCTTGTTACCTCAATGAATAAGTGCCCAAAACTTTGGATTACCTTCAATAGAAAAACTTGATCTGTTACTAGAGACAAAGCATAGTTAAATATTACCTTTTCTTAGGTCTAAAGGATCCTCGTTGTTTTAATATTGTGTGCGCTAGATGAGGGCCAAATATTGAAAATAAGGACTAGACTCCTATAATTAAACTAATGTCCAAACAATTCCCATAACCCAGAAAGAAAATACAATAAAAACCCTTATTTTGACATTGTTGTACAAAGCCAAAGTTGATAATCACAGGTCTGACGTTTAGAAGGTATGTAATAAAAACATATTTTTTTTCCTTTAGAGATAAGCCTCTCATTTAGACCTTCGCTCTCCTTCTTGCAAGGTGAATTCCAAGAAAATTGAACCTCTAAACAAAATACAAATATCCAAACCCTTTCCTCTCTCTTGATCTCTACATTTTTCCTTAGAGGGCTGAAGATTTCAGAGGTTATATTACTAAATATATTTCATTTTTTTGTGTGCATGGATAAGTCATATGGATCTCTTTTTATAGACTAATATCCAATTAGAAGGGGCTTCAAGAAGAGTAGTCATTGGAGGAGAATGCCTTAATAATATTAAATGTTGGAGAATTTCTTATTAATTATATGTTCAAATTTTAATTTCTTAGGACCCAAGCATTAGCCCTTGGAGAGAATATTGACATTTGACAAGGGTTAAAGCCCCTTGTAATACTTAAGGTCTTTTTATGAAATATTTTAATCACATCTAAAATAGAGGAACCCTTATTTCTTGAGTTCAATAAGTGTTATCCTATGGTAGGTTTCCATATCACCATGCATGGGGTTTTAGCCTATGAACTAGGGTCTTCGACTTTAAACTTGAATATCTCTCAAATTAGGAGGCCTCTTAGGGAATGCCACATACTACTAGAAACATCTTAACAAGGATAATAAAATTACGAGTATCTCCAAGGTAAACTTAATGATTTTCTACTCCAAAAACTTCTGACAAGTTCAGGGTATGTCCTTAGTCCAGGGAACCCAAACCTAGAACTTAGGGTTTCCAGCCATCCGACAATGGAGCTTCCAACTTGATGTAATCTAGATAAATATAAGAGAATTAATTAACTATTTGACACCAATAACTAGTGTTTAGTCAAAGTCAATCGCCAGGGTTGACATCAATGACAACACCATCCAACAAAGTGTTTTTCTAAGTGTTGTGTGGTTTGCGTGTTTTGGAAGAAAAGGATAGAATTTACGATATTTTTATCAGGGACATTGTGGTTCCTTTGTTTTGTGATCCTAAATCTCGTTCTTACAGAAGCTTTTTATGGGAATCGATGTAAATATATGCATGTGCTATTAATGTGTATATTTTTTGTCATATTATGGCTTTATCGTGTATAGCTATACCATGTTGTTCATTTTCCTAAATGTTGTTTATGTTGTGCTTATCTTGGAGAAATAATTCATAGTGAGTTTACAACATGTTTCAAGTGTGATTGTTAAAGCTTTAATAGGGAAGTGTTTGTTTGCTATAAAAAGAGATCATGTGGATACAATTATAAGGCAACATAATCTACTTCATTTAAACAATTTTGCATGTGTTGTAGGATATTTTCTATTAAATGTTATGTGAACTCTATTGCATTTTAGATACACGTCAACAAAGTTATGTGAAGGAATGATAGAAAATTTCAGAAATTGTTTAAAGGAACAAAACACTAAAGCAATATTATCTTATGAACATGAATTGAACACAGATAAATATGCGTGGTATAAAATTTCCAAATGTTTATTTGGAAAGGATGACAAAATCAACTTCAACTTCTATGGTTGTGGAAGAATGAGGACTATGGGGGGACATATTTTGTATACATTAGTTATCGAATTGGCTAAAAACTCTGGTAAGAGTTTGGTCAAAGACAACAATGAAAATATGTTTACATTCTAATTTAAATTTATGCAAATAATGTTACGATATATTGTTCCATGATGACAATCCAATCGCCAGACATTTTGAACCACTTATGTGTAAGATTTTTTTTTTAATAAGAACTTATCATGAATATATAATGAATATAACAACATACGAAAAAATGGAACATAAATGGTTGAAAATAGAGTAAACCATGAGTAGACATATGTTTGAGAGATTTTCCAAGTTTAAGAATATTTACAGTGAAAGTTTTGAAACAATATGTCAATTGACAGAGAATGAAAATGAGGTTTCTTGTTTACGTGCATAATGATTTGATTGCATTAAACTACATTGAAAAATACATGAATGAAGATGAAATTATGCAATTCCTTGGAATAGTAGATTGGCATGAATACATGATACAATTAGCAATGCCATATGAAAAAGGGAAGATAGAGGGGGGCCCTTTTGTTTATGATTGGATATGGTATATCTTGAATATAACTATATACATATGGTCTATTGATACATTGGTTGTTGTAGCTAAATTTATTTTATTTGAGAAAGACAATGATATTCCATGTTATGCAATTTGGAAAGAGTGTAGGTCATTTACATTATGAACCTCTGAAATAAATAGTACAATAAAAAAAACATTTTATGTTGTATTGAAGTAGTTAATGAAAAGAAATATATAGAAGAATCCTATAAAAAACATAGTGTGGATAATGTGAATGCGTTTGAAAACATGAACATAGATGAAGATGTCATAGAAATTGACACAATGCTTGTCAATGCAAACAAGATATTGTGGTTATTATTACATCAATTCAAAAAACATATAAGAAACAAGGAGGTTTTCGAAGCAAGTTTAGTTAGAAAACCATCCAATCAATCAAATTCTAGCTTTAAAAACATTAACATAGATGAAGATACTATGGAACTTAATACAAAGCTTGCCAATGTAAACAAGAGGCCACGTTCGTCGTTGCATCAACTCAAAAAATACATAAGAAACAATAATGTTATAAAAACAAGTTTAATTAGAAAACGATTGAAACTACCAAAATCAACAAAGAATATGAAATTTCCAAATAAATATAAGGAATCATTACAAATGTTTGATTATACATTCAAAATAATGGGCAAACAATATTATTTTTGGAAAATACAAGATGTTCATGTTTATGATTGTGAAATATGCAATCAAACTTGGTTTAAAAGAGATGTCATAGAAAAAATTGACCAATGGGTCCAAAAGTAAGTTTATTTGCAAAAAATGCAAAAAAAAAAATAGAGAATGATAAAATGATCAAATTTACAGTTCTAGAGTGGAATAGGCGTAATAGACGAATTTCCATAGTGAAAGAACTTTATGAATTGGAAGAAATACTAATATCACTAAGATTACCATTTTTGCAAATACCGGAACTTGGGCAACATTTTAGAAAACCACAATTGGAATTAATTGGTTAACTAATTAATGTACTTGTCAACACATTTTGAACTCAAATTTCACTTCCTCATGACATAAATGAATCTAGTACGGTGTTTGTGGAAATTAAAAGATGTTTATTGTTTAAAATCATATTTGTTGTTGGACGAATACATGTTCATAAAATCATGAAGGTATTGAAACGATTGTGTAAAATTCGACTTTATAGACTAGAGAATGTCAGAATAAACGAAGGTTGGAAACAAGTCTTCAATCAAAACAAGGATGCATATGCATGTGAGACAGATACATAAAGCAATGATGATAATGATCATTATGATGAAGAGTCAGTTACAAAGACACTATTACATGGATTTAGTGTCGTATAGTATTTATGATCTTTGTAATAATCAAATAAACATTGCTCCTGGTGAAGCGTATAGGCCTTTGGGAATATTCAAAGACAGGTATTCAGAAGATATGAGCTTTTCCACATTGTTTTACAGGAAAAAACAATCAACAGTGTTACAGAAAACTTTACATATCACAATATTTCTCAATGGGAAGTTTTGCATCAAAATCATGATTTTGTGTATCATACAATGAAATTGTTTTACAAAACAATGTGAATTATCCTCAATCAAGTATGTAGTTGTATTTGGATTCATATAAGGAAATGATAGTTAAAAGGAAAAAAAAACTAACACTGACTAGAGACATTAAAACAAACAAAATTTGAAATATATTCCGGCGTCAAACATTAGGTATACGAAAAAATTTGTATAAGGAACAGATACTTAAAAGGAAAAAAATAACACTAGATAGAGATATTAAAACAAAGGCAAATTTGAAACAAAGTTTGGCATTGAACATTAGATATATGGATCTTAGACAAATACAGACATTGTAGAGCTATTTTTTGCGTTTGCACAATAAATTATATGCAATGATCTTACAGTTCGGTCCACCAATTTTCTTTGTCTCGTTTAGCAGTGTTGAACATATTTGAGGTCCTTTAGTAAAGGCTTTGCAACAGATACATTGAGAGAAAAAGTCATCAACTTAAAAATAAGTAGAGGAAGATGATATCGATACCTTGATTAGAAATGACCTCATTACTTGTGTATGATATTATAGAAGTAGAATGAATTCTCTACGCCAGTTATTTTTACTTGATTCCAGGTACTTTGGTGATGTCATTGACTATTTGATTGTAACAAAATTCTAAAATCGAGGAAGCTAACATGAACATGGATTGTTATAGATAAAAAATGCTCATATCTATGGAACAAGTACGAACATTGAAATTGAAAGTTTAATTGATAAGTACTTGTGTTGTGATTCAAGTAAACTACCTACAAATATGAAAACTATTCAACATCATTGTCATACAAAAACTTGTAGGAAAAGGAAATAAATGCATTGCAGGTTCAATTTTCCAATTCCACCAATGTGAAATATGTAAATACTTGAGCCTATGGAATTCGACAATGAAAAAACAAAATTGAATGCAAGAATGATATTTGATGCATTAGAAAATATGGAACATGGTGAGACATATACATTTGATAGTTTCCTTGAAAAAATAGGTATAATCGAATATGATTACATCCATGCAATTCATTGTACTCTGAAACAAAGAATTTTTTTATTGAAAAGAGAGCCAATAGACAAATGGACTAATAGATTTGTTGGACATTTGATGGTATGTAGGTGGCTGGCTATGTATGTGTTGGAATTTATGTCAAACAAGAGTCAGCATGATGATTGGGTGTCCAGAAGGAAGTTCATGGTAGCTGGAGGCTTCATTCCTTAGTGGTTGTGATTCCAATTGTGCAGAGAGTTTGGATCCCTCTCCGATGTAGCCTATGGGCTCAAATACTAATCATACCCCCTCCATTGTATAGTCCTCAGAATAATATTTCCAACAGTATGTGGAAGTCCCACAATGGAATTCTGGATCAAAAGTTAGCAACAGTTTAAATTTTGCCTCTCCAAACCAGAAAATAAAGAAAAAAATTATAAAATTCTAAGTTTGAGTTGGTGTCCTTCTGACAAATGTCCAATCAGTGATCGATGGTCACGACATATCGCATATCGACGATCGAAGGTTCCAAGGTGCAACGCAATAGTGAAAGAATTTCGCTGATTAGCGATTAGCAATCCCACATATTGAAAGTCCTGACACATCGACAATCACAACATCAAAGAGTCTTGTGTGATATTGGTGATCACATATTGAAGTATCAACAACATGGCATATCAGCAATCCCGCATGTCAGAGGTCTTGAAATATCGGAGGTCCAGGTCTGTTGAATAGGTAAATCCCCTCTGCGGACAGAGGTGATCCCACTAGCCCAAATGGGGTCTAGCAACAATCACACAACGCTAACATGCAGGTTCCTAATTGCAAATCAAAGATCGATGATGATGGCCTACCTGGATTCCAACGCTAGTACTTGTAGAAGAATCATCACTCCCGTTCCTTTGCTCTGGCTGGTCACAATCCCCACGATCCTCGTAAATGGACACCTGCACATGCAAAGAACAACACAAATACAAGCATAAAATCCAATACATGAAACTATATATCAGTCAGAAAGGATATAACTCAATCATCATTATAAAGACAATAAGAGTGGAACCATAATGATAGTCGTCTATTAATGAATAATAGGCAGAGAAAGATACAACCAAGGTTCTGACGTTGAACCTATTCTCTGGCTGGGCGAGCAGCTATGTATGCCTTGCAATAGACCTTCTCTCTCTTAGGATTCCGGCAGCATAACCTCCCTATGCTTCAAAACTCTTACTATCACTCTAGCATTACTCCAGCACTCACAAAACTCCCTGTCTAATGCATGAGGACAGACTTTTATAGATGGAGAAGGGAGGAAGATTCAATGTACCAGGACGCCCATTGTGGATTGGCATTATCTCCGAAAAGCTACTGAGGATAGGTGTCAAGGATATATGATGACTCTTGACCTCTATCAGATGGATTTTTACCTCAAAGGACTTCATGATCTGAGAGGAAAAAACATATGGGTGCGCGTTGGCCAAAAATCATTTCTAAACTTAGTTGGCGGGAGTGTTTCTCTAGGACAGAGTGCCAATGGGCATGCCCCCTTTTGAGGATCTCAGTGATTGGCGCGGATTAGACACTGTGTACCTGCGCCAATGGAAAAAGGGCACTTTTCAGGGATAATTTGCAGAAGGTGTCTTCAGGGAACATGAAGTACATACTCAGGGAACATAATGCAAGTGTTTTTAGGCTATGTCACTGCTCACAGGTCCCAGAATGTATCCTCCAATGTACGAAAACAGGGGTAACAGGGACAGTGACCAATGGTGACAAATTACTGTGTAACAGATGCCCCCTAAAGCATGAGGCCCGAGAGGGAGAGAGGGGTGAAATGCTTTACAAGAACACATATAGCTACCGCCGAGAATCTGCATTGAGAGATACAATTGATAGATCAAATACATGATGTACGTGGTATGGTCTCAGCCATCCATAAGAGAGTACATGATAATCTAGATCCGTAGTATGGACGCAGCCATCTGGTTAGGATCAATGAATTGACTCAGGTATGGTCGCAACCATCCAGTGATTGAGTCATGTGATAATAATCCACAAAATCGCAACCTGGCCCACAATGGACTAGAACCAGGGTCTTGCGCTCCATCCAAACCCGAACAAAGTACAAGTTCAAACATGCGAATACAAGAGTCGAAGTCGAACATGCTTGAACATCGTCTGATTACCAGCCAATGATGGAAGCTGTTAACAGACGCGAGAGGGGCCACCAATAATGACGATGGTCCTCAAGGTACTATAGGTACAATCCACGACGTGCGAATAAATGAGCCAGTGTCGAACACCCGTAGAGTCATCCGATCGGAGGCCAATGATGAAAACCTCGTGTCGAATACGAAGAACCTGCCATTGAGGCATGCAGGCTCCAAGGTACCGGAAGGGAGTCTCTAGATCACTTTCCTTGATAATGAGCTGAGGTCGACAGGAAGTGATCTTCATCGAAGGTGGGCCATAATCTTTCCCACATCATCGACATGAGACGGAAAGAGACAATATGTTTTGTGTGAATTAAGATTGTATGAACTATCAAACGGAGGTTGTTTCTTTTCAGAGGTCAACTTCTCTTGAACATATTGGCGGCACGACAGTGGAATTGGCAGTATTTGACATCGCTAGATCAGAGGTCATGATGACGAGGCAATGAGCAGATGAGAGGTCAAATAAGATTACCCAAACCCACGGAGGCAAGTGAAAAATGAGATGAGATGTCCCCACCCCGACATGAAAGCAGAGAAGTGCCATGTTCAAGAGCGACATACTGCCGACACGACAATAATTATGGTTCCCAAAATTTTCTTTTCCCCCACCATTTCTCGTGAGTACCCCAATTATTTTTAACAAGCTTGATGGGGATAACATATGCTTGTGGTGCGTCATTTCGACAAAATCCGATGTCATCAGGTTTCAACGAGTCTAACAAAGGAAGAACTTGGCGTCTTTTCATGTTTAGAGAGTTTGAAAAGACAGCGGAAAAGAAAACTCCAGGGGGGTGCTTTTTCATAAAGTTGTGTCTCTCGAGCCCGAAAAAGTATAAAACGATGCTTGAAAGAACCGCCCGATCATTACGACCGAGGAGTACTTTTCGTGAATAGTGACTCTGACCCGAAAAAAGTAAAAAAAGCGGTTAGAAGCACATCGTTTTAGAACCAATAACGAGTGCGAAACGACAAACACCCGGCAATCTTTGTTGGTTTAAACGGTTGAAAAATAGCTTTAAAAGCAACCACCTTTCGTTCCTTTTGACGAGCTGAAAGGAGGCTCGGCTATCTTTTCTCGTTTTATGTCGGAAAAGAGCTTAAAGACGACATTTTTTGGAACCAAGTGTCTACAAACCCACCGTGACTTCGCCTATTCCGAGGCCCTGCACAAGAGAAACACCCGCGTAAACTCGTTCGATATGTCGGAAAACATAGCAAAACATGCATCAAGGCATAATATAGTGACATAAGGACTAAATTCATGGAAAACTATGGCAAAAACCCACATTCATAAAAACTATAGTCAAATTAGGAATTTTTTACCATAAATAGGGAGATGTAAAAATTATTTTCACCATTTTACCATTTGAGCTTTGGAGAACGTTGAAGAACTACAAAGTTGACGGAGCGAATTCCTCATCATCTGGAAGCCGATCTTCCGACAGCTGATTCCAAGTAGGTCCCCCTTGCCTTACCCTTCATTTTGATTCCATTTTCAAGCAATTTCACCATGGGATTTGACCATTTGGCCAAATTTTTTGAGCGTTGGTGCGCTCTCGGTCAGCGCGGATTCGCCCATCGAGTCCGCGCTGACCGATTTTCCCAACACACACCACTTTCCGGGTCAGCGCAGAAAACCCGTGTCCTTCCGTGTTGACCCAGAGAAAAATACATAGGCCTCCATTTCCAGCGCGACTGTTTTAGAAACAGTCGCGTTGGCGCCGTGAAGATTGATTTTTAATAATTAAATGGACAATTTTCAAATGCAGGCAACCTAATGATTTTGGGGTGATCTTGCAGGACATAATGGCCTTTGTATGGCAGGAGAGAGCCCATGATAATGAAGACATGGCCGCTTTTGCTGATGCCAGATGCCGAGATGCAATGCGGGCATGCGGTTTACTTAAATTCTTCCTTACTCCACGCTTGAGGGCTCAACCAGACCTGCTAGAGCTTCTGATCAGAGCATGGAACCCAGTGGATGGGAAATTTACCATCCGAGGCCGAGACATAGAGCTCGACTCTTCGGACATTTACTTTTTGACTGGATTGTCTCACCGAGGCGTGATGCCCATCCTAGAGGAGCAATGACCTAGCGGTGAGACGCTTGATCAGCTGATGGCCCGTGTATGCCCACAGGTGCTCAAAACACGGAGCGGGAAAGCAAGCATCCCATCAGTGGGTGCTGGATCACATGGCGACATAGTCCTCCGCGCTATAATCTTTTTAGTGACGCGGGCAGCAGGCAGTCTGGCTAACCATGAGGCCTCAAAGGCCAACCTGTTACTAGCTCTCGAGTGCTTACAACCCACGATCTTCAACTGGGCAGCAGCTGTGACCAACAGCATGAAGAGGCAATTGAGTAACTGCCGACATGGAGAGTCGAAGCAGTTCGGCTATGGATCGCTCCTTCTTCCACTCATGTTCGAGCGGGTGCCGGCCCTTCGGCTGCAGACCATGGTGGTTGATCCGCCTAACAATGCACGAGAGACGAGGGCCACCAAATGGGCCCGGGTCATGCCACGTGGAGGTGGTGGTCGCTCAGTGTTGTGGGGCGTCTTTTTCCGAGAGTGGCTAGATTGCCAGGTTATCTTTGTCAAGGACTGGCCGTATGCCGGTATCGACTTCTGTGGTGATCCTGACATGCCGCTGCCTGCAGGAGAGCAGTGGGACAATGGAGGTAAAACACTTGATCTTTTTTATTTTCATTTTTTGTCATGTTTTTGCATTTTTTCATGTACATGTCCTAATAAATGCTTATGCTATGTAGATGTGGGACCTGTGAGACCCCTTGGCCTGGCTCCAGAGGCACGGAGGGAGGAGCAAGGCGCTGCCGTCTTGGCCTTGGCTCCTGCAAGAGGTGACCAGACAGAGACCGTGGTGCACAATCTTGAGGGCTTACTGGCAGGAGTCCCAGACTATCAGGGGATCGAGGAGGTCCCCCTAGCTGCACAGATCCATACAGTGGGTGTAGAACCCAGGATGCACTGCCTTTTGAGGCGGGTGGCACGAGCGGTGGCATGCTACAGAGAGCATAACCCACCACAGTAGATGCCTAGGTTTTATTTTCCACTGCTGTTTTGAGAGACATACGTCTCAGATGTACTAAGGACGTCAGATTTATTGAGACATGTACACTTATTTTTTGAGCGCCTTAGTGTGCCACAAGATATATATATATACATACATGGTGTTTTTATTGTATCTTATGCTTCTTTATGTTCGTTTATTTACATATTTCGCAAATGTTTGTCTAATACATAGTTAGCCAATGCATCAGTTACAGCATTAAGTCTTCTTGGAATGTGATGATAAGTAATATAATCAAAATCTCTTTCCAATAACTTAACACGTAAATACAACCTTAATATGTGATGGTCTCTGACGGAATATTGCCCATTATGTTGGTGAACCACAAGCTGGGAATCCAAGTTTACAAGCAATGAGCGGATTCCGAGGTTAATCACCTCGGCCAACAGTTCAATCACAGCGCTATACTCAGCTACATTGTTTGTTTTGCAACCTAGACACACACCTTGAATGTCTACCAACTCACCATGAGGATCGTAGATCACCCATGCCGCAGACGACAGATTGCGAGTGCTGCGGGAAGCACCATCAGCGAAACCAACGTAAGGTGATCCAGACATCTGTTCAGAAGCAAAGGACACAATAAGTAGCGATCACGCCGGCCCACTAAGACAAAAACCAAAGCAAACACACACACACTCAAAACATACTGAAAAAGGCACATGCATGTAAAAAATAAGAGAGAGAGTGCCTGGACTCAGGCATAATATTTTTTAAGGTATAGCCCATTACGGGGCCGGTCCAGGGGATTGCCCTCGTAATCAATCAGCTCGTAGGCACCTTTTTGCAAAACTCTTTTTACAATGTAGGACCCGTGCCACATTGGCTCGAGTTTGCCTGCTCCAAGCTTATCACTAGCTTGATCGTAGAGCAGTACTAGATCTCCCTCGATGAAAGAGCGGGGATTAACAGTGTTATCGAAGTGAGTTTTCACTTGCTTCTTTTGAGCTTCAATAGCTAGGGAGGCTAGACGACGTGTCTCATCCAGTCGTTCCAAGTAAAGAAGCCGCTCTTCTACAGGATTAGTATCGGGGAGTAACTCGACGGCTAATTTGAGTGAAGGAATCTCACACCCAATGGGAAGGGTTGGCTCCAGTCCATATACTAACTCAAAAGGAGTGAAACCAGTGGCGTCCTTCACGGAGGTCCAGTAGGCCCACAAAGCGGAGAACAACATCAAATGCTAACTAGACTTGTGCATGCCAACAGTTCTTTGAAGCATTGTGACCAAGACCTTGTTCACGGCTTCCACTTGACTGTTTGCCTGAGGATAGTACGGAGTCGAACTATCATGCCTAAGTCCTAGTTGGGTTGTCAACTCGGCCATCATATGATTACGGAAATGTTTTTCGTGATCAGTGACAATGGCTTGTGGAACTCCAAACCGAGAGATAACATGGTTGAAAAGAAACTGCGTCGCCGTATGACCATCTTCCGACAATGTGGGCATCGCCTCGGCCCATTTTGTAAAGTAATCGACAGCAACGATGATGTAACCATGCCCCCAGGCTGAGCGAGGGTTACATGTCACATAATCGATGCCCCACTTAGCAAAGGGGCCAACGGTCACTACGGGGTGCAGAGGGGCAGCAGGCGCACGCATCTTCCGCTGGTATATCTAGCATTCGTGACATGAACGGACGGCAAGAATGCAGTCCTTGAAGATGGAAGGCCAGAAGTAGCCAACACGAAGGATCTTTTGTGTGGTAGCGTATCTAGACATGTGACCACCACAAGCGCCGGAGTGGCAGTCGTTTAGAACTCTTTCAGCTTCTTCGAAGGTGAGACATCGACGAAGAACCGAATCAACCCCAAGGCAGTATAGGGTGTCCCCAACTATACGATATGGCTGAGCTTGGTGACGAATCCGTCGACGAGCATCTTTCAAAGTCGCGGGGCGGAAGGAGGACGTCTGCAAATAGACAATTATGTCCCCATACCATGGATCGAGGGTGCTGATCAGGGAAAGAGATTCATCTGGAATCGACTCCTCTATCTGCGAGGAAGTAGTGGTGGATGGCAAGGAGCAGAGCAGTTCAGCAAAAACGAGTGATTTCTTTAACTTGGCTGCAGTAAATTCCAAGTCGAACTCTTGGAGGATCACGATCCACTTTGAGTACTTGCCCCCCAACAATTGTCGTGAAAGAATGTAGGTCATGGGGTTACAATCTGAAATCACCGTAGTAGTACGCAACAGAATGTAGTGACGGAATCATTGGACGACGCAAACCGCGGCGAGAGCCAACTTCTCGACATATGCGTATCGAGTCTCCGTGTCTAATAAGTTGTGACTAAGATAATAAATGACATGCTCGATGCCATCATCGTCGTCCTGAACCAAAACCATGCCGATAGTGGTATCGGCAGTAGCCAAATAGAGCGTATAGTCACGATGGTAATTCGGAGGCCGCAACAAAGGGGTGGAAACCAGGAGACTTTTGAGATGAGAAAACGACTCCTCAGCTATGGCATCCCATCGGAATGGGGTGTCACGCTTCAGTAACCGGGTAAAACCCTTTGCCACTTCCACATAGTTTGGTATAAACCGTCTTAAAAAATTAGCTTTTCCCTGCAAACTCTGTAATTGCCGCAAAGTTGCAGGGGGAGGAAGATTCACAATTGCCTTGACTTTAAGGGGATCCAGACGGATTCCCTCTCGGGAGACAATGAACCCGAGCAGTCGACCTGATTCCACGCAGAAGACACATTTGTGCAGATTTAGGTGAATATTATAGTGTCTGCAACGAAGAAATATTTCACGAAGGTGCGATGGATGGTCCGCACACTTAGCTGAATGAGCGGGAAGATCATCCAGATAAGGTTGTACAATGTGTCTGATATCGTGGAAAGCATACGACATCGCACGCTGAAAAGTAGCGCTGGAATTTTTGAGGCCAAAGGGGAGCTTTCTATAAGCAAAGGTACCCCAGGGACAGATGAAGGCCATGTTATGTTGATCTGCCGGAGCGATGTTGATCTGGTTGTAACCAGAAAAGTCGTCCATGAATGAATATATCTCGCTACCCGCACACTCGTCAATGAGTTGATCAATAAATGGAGTGGGGTAGTTTTCCTTTGGGCAGGCTCTGTTGATGTCATGGTAGTCAACGCAGACACAAATGGTGCCCTGTTTTTTGTCGACAGGGACGATATTTGAGACCCATTCTGTCAGTGGGATGGGATAGATAAATCCCGCCTTAAGAAGCTTTTCAACCTCTGCTTTGATGGTTGCTACCTTGCGGGGGTGCACGGGACGCAAACGCTGGCAAAAAGGTTTGGCCCCCGGATACGTTGGTAATTAACAAGTGGGTAAAGAACACCTACTTGGATTCCAACGCTATGTTTGACGAAGACATGGTCCTCTTGCTCCTTCGCTCCAGCCGATCACAGTCCTCCACTATCTTCACGGGCGGACACCTGCACAAGCAAAGAGAGAACAAACACAAGCATAAAATCTACTAAAAACAACTATACATCAGTCAGGAAAGATGTAATTCACATTAATCATTCATAAGACAAATGGGAATGGAACCATAATAGTAGTCATCTATCTTTATTAATCAGAAAATAGAGTAAGGTACAATCGAAGTCCTGACGCTGAGTCCTTCTCTAGAGGGTCCAGCCAGCATGTCTTCCAAGCATTCACCTTGGAGTAAATCTCCCAAGTCAAAGAGGTCTCTCTCTCACATACAAGGCAACAAACTCATGACCTTCCTCAAGCTCAAAAGCAATCCTCACACAACACACCAAATGCCTACAAAGAGCAGCACTAATGCACTAAGAATTCCTCAATCAAAGTCTATATGTTCCAAAATAGCTGCTCATGGGCAATGGAGGAGGCTTATAAAGGAGAAGGAGTCTCCATGAATAGGTAAAGGATGAGCTTTCCCCTAAGATAAGTGGATGGTCAGTCGAACAGACATGCCAGAGAAAGGATGGCGACCTCAACAATGCTAACAACCAAGTCTAGAGGGATCTGGAAGGTTGGTTGTTAGAACAAATTCGCCCAAACAGGATCAGCGCGGGTGAGACACTGAGCTGGCGTGCTGACATCGCAGATCACTATAGAGGAGGGCTGGTCAGCGCGCAACAGGACGAACAGAGGGTGCGCTGTTCGTAAAATGGGACCAGCGCGGAAAAGACGTGTGCTTCCATGCTGGCAGCGCATCAGATACATTGGCCTCCGCCTGTCAGCGGGGTTATTTGATTAACAGACGCGATGATTCATTTAACTTAGGCAAAGAGGGTTTTTTAGCCATTTTGAGGAGCATGAGCATAGGTGAATGTGGTTTCACAACACAGTAGGGAGACTGGCATGATGGCAGTGACATTTTACTGTGTAACAGTTACCCATCAAACATGTGATTTCAGTGAATTCTTGCCGGATTTCAGAGAAATTATATTGTAATAATCCACCGGAAAAGCCTCCAAAAAGCCGCACTAAAGACAACTTGAAACAACGAGTTTCCTTTAGTGCAACTTTTTGGAGTTTTCGGTGTTGAAATCCAGTGGAAAATTTTGTGGTGAAATCTTGATTTGTGTTATTTAACCTAGTTTTTTTATTTTAATATTATAAATAAAATTTTTTATTTTTGTAAATTTAATTAATATTAAAAAAAACCAAACCACTTTTTAAAAATAATTAATAAATTGGGTAAATATAATTTTTTAATGTTTTTATATACTAAAACAAATAACCCTATATTACATTAACTTTACTTTAAAATTTTAAAATCAAAATATTTATTATTAAAATAGTAATTCTTATTTTTAAAATTAAAATTATATATATATATATATATATTGTAAATTTGTTTTTAATTATATTTTAAATAATTTAGCTTTATTTTCTTTTAAAGATTAATAACTAAAAAATTGGTCAAAGTAAATGACGATGACCACCATCAATATTATTGGGTAGAGAGACACATTCTACAACTCAGTATGAGGGGATGAGTAAGTATGTCAAGTATCCAATAAAATATTAATAAAAAAAACTAATGTCTAAGTAATCATGGTGATAAAAACTAGGGATTTGATCTCTCTGGAGAGTTAGATGGATCTAAGCTGGTATAATTTGTCAACTGCTTTTTGTTAAGGTATTGTGTGGTCAAAGGTCACTAGTTAGTAACTCCAATAGTGAAAACCCAACAATACTAAGGGCTATTGTGAGCAAGATGATGCTATTAGTGGGTGATTTTGACAACTTAGGGCTAAAGACAACTCCATATATTAGTTAGACAAGGTATTTTCCATCATTTCAAAATTGCTAAAAATACTAAAAAAACCATTTAATCTATTTCATAATTTCCAAAATGGCAAGAATGTTGTGGAAAAATTCGTGTTGAAATCTTGATTTGTGTTATCTAAACTAGTTTTCTTACTATATATATGGATTCATCACCGTGAAAAACCCTAGGGCACTTCTACTATGCACGGTTTACAAATAAAGTTGTGATTTCAATGAATTTGTGCTGGATTTTAGAGAAATTAGACTCAAATAATCCACGGGAAAAGCTTCCAAAAAGTCGCACTAAACACAATTGGAAGCTAAAGGTGTTGTCTTTAGGGAGACCTTTTGTAGTTTTTGTCTTTATTCTCAAATTAATATTAAATATATATTACATTAATTAAATTTTTTCCGTCGGAAACTAAAAAATGTGAAAAGAAAAATGTATGGCAAAAATTATGATTTAATATTATAATATTTTTTTTTTAATTTGATAAGTTTATTAATATAAAAAACCAATATTTTTTAAAATAATAATAAAGTTGGGTAAATATATAATTTTTAGAATGTTTTTTATAACATGTAAAACAATAAAAACGCTATCTATACAACTTTACTTAAATTTTAAATCAAAATATTTATATTAGAAAAAAATTAGTTATTGCATAATTTTTTAAATTAAATTTAAAATATATATAAATATAGTTTTAATTATATTTCGAATAATTTAGCTTTATTTTCTTTTAAATTTTAATAAATAAAAAATTGGTCAAAGTAAATGACCATGACCACCATCAATATTAATGGGTAGAGAGGCACATTGTACAACTCATGACCACAATCAATATTAATGGGTAGAGAGGCACATTGTACAACTCAGTATGAGGGGATAGGTATGTCACTTTTCCAATAAAATATTAATAAAAAAGTTAATGTCTACAATAAAATATTAATAAAAAAATTAATGTCTACAGGAAAAAATGAAAATAATCATGGTGATAAAAACTACAATACAATTCAATAAAAAGAATCAATATTATTGGGTAGAGAGGCACATTTTACAACTCATTATGAGGGGATGGTTAAGTATGTCACCTCTCTAATAAAATATATAAAAAAAAATTAATGTCTACCAAAAAGAATGAAAATAACCATGGTGATAAAAACTACAATACAATTCAATAGAAATAATCAAAATTCCTACTCCAAAATCTTTTAATATATATTTTAATTAAATAATTGTAAAATAAATCTTTGAAAGGAAAACCACATCTTATGGATATACTAAAACCTTTAGGCATAAAGATTTCCATATAAAAGTTGTAATTGAAAATATGAATTTGATATAGTTTTATTATAAATTTTGTTATGGTGCCCGTGTAAAAAAACATCATTAAATTTAATATTACTATTATATTAATATTGTTAAACTTAGGGATTAGATCCAGCTAGGCCCATGATAGATAGCAGTTTAGATAGATCTAAGATGGTATAATTTGGTAAGCCCTGTTTTGCTAAGGTATTTTGTGTTGAAAAGGTCACTAGTTAGTAACTCCACTATCAAAAAACCAATAATGTTAAAGGCTAGTATGTGAACAAGCCCATGCAATCAACCATTGATTTTGACTACTTAAATGCCTTTGGGTTTCCCCTACCAGAAAAACAAAAAACTATCATATAATTTCCAATTAATTTCACATATTCAAAACAAAAGCAGAGTCTAACCATAGATGAAATGGGTCTTTGACCTAGAGATTGTAACTTCTTCTTGTTTAAAATATATATTTGAATGCATAATTGGTTTCATTACCTTTATTAGTTAAACAAAGTCTTTTACATAATTTCAAATTCCTAAAAATATTATATATAAAAGACCATTTAATCTATTTGCTAATTCCAAAAATGACCATTTCAGCTATTGGTTAAACAAAAGGGTTTCCACTATCTTGAAATTCCAAAAACAAGATATAAAACAAGGGTTGGTTAGCCCTAGTTACAACTAGTAGTAAAAAGTCTATATGATGGAGTCCGACAATAAGAAAAGGTGGTGTTCTTCTCTCCTTCTCTTGAGAAAATTTGTAATGAGTAGTGGTTATTGACTAGTGATCGCATAGGAGACTCGTGACTCTGTTTCCTTCAATCTCAGGAGCTTGGGAGCTTGGTTTCCTCAAAATTCTGTAAGCTTCTTGCATTAATTCAAATTTCTAAGAGTTTCCCTAGTTCTTCAGTATGCATAGAGAGGATTTTACACCATTATAGGGAAGAAATTGTAAGTGATTTATGGTTTGTTCTTTTGGCCTTCAGAGCCGCCTTTCAATCAAGCTTTTTGAAGGTACAGCAGTAGTAACTATATTCAAATATGAAGCCTCTAAGACAAGCCTGAGTTATTTTATCTCCCCCATTATGTTAGTGTGATGTGAAGGACTGATTTTGTGTTTTTTTTAAGGTGAATTGATTTTAATGATTTTCAGTTGGAATTTTGAATTCAAGCTATTGCTTGATGTTAAAATCATGTAATTTATTTTATAGAATATTGAGATTAGAGATCTGTTTTCTAAATCTATTACATATTTTTTTTAATTTTCTAGATATTTAAAACCAGTTATTGTAATTTACTTTTATTAAAATTAAATAAACCATATTGACTAGTTTTAAGATTTATTAATTTAAAAAATTATGTGATAGCAGATCTCTGAATAACTCTACACTCAAAAGCTTCTATTTAGTTAGATCTTTGAATAATTTTACTTACCAAACTTTTTATTCAGTTCAAAACGTTTTAGTAATTTAAAATATTTTGTGATAAAAAATCTCTAAGTAACTTTAGACACAAAAGCCTCTCTATTCAGTTGGATCTCTGAATAACTTTATTCACAAAACCCTTCATGAAAGTTATTCAATTGGTAACTGAATGTGATGTTGCGCCGAATAAAGGGCATGCAACAGTATCTTAATTAAGCGCATGCAACAGTAAGATGGCTGAACATTCCCGGCGGCGGATTGCTCCAGTAACGACAATGTAGCATGCTGCATTTAACGGGGAATATTGTGGATGCGCAGTTAAATCGGATGTTGGATTTTGCATCCTTTTATTAATCGTTGTTAATGCAATGTCTAGGGAAAGAAGCTGGCTTTCTGTGCCCATTTGCAAGAAGTGGGATTTCTGTGCTTTTGAGGCCATGCATTTCTTAACCATCCATTGCATTTTTTTAAGTTATGTAATTTACCCGAAATAATTTTATGTAGTTCTCCATGTTGTTTTTTAATATTGATTTTTTTTGCCAGTCATATTTGCTGATATTTTTGTTGCTACTGGAACTACTGGAACTTCAGAATCACTGCCATGGCGTGATGGTGCTTTTTTTTGGTTTTTATACATCATTTATTGTTATATTTGCTGACAATTTTGTTGCTACTGGAACTTCAGAATCACTGAGATGATGTGATGTTCTTTTTTGTTTTTTGGTTTTCATAAATCTATTTATTGTTATATTTGCTGACATTTTTCTTGCTACTGGGACTTCAAAATCACTGAGATGGCGTTGGTTTTTTCTTTAATAGTTTTTATAGATTATTTATTGTTATGTAGAGATCTATTATCTTTATAACCACTTTCTTTCTTAAATTTTTTAAAGATATTTTGGAATAACCATTCCATAGGGCACACTCTTGTTCATATGGGTGTATAACCATTTCCTGGAATAAATTTGAAGGTGTATTACAAAATGTTTTTGTAACAGTATGCAATGTGTTGGTCAATGTTGCAGAAGTGCAACATAGAAATTAGGAACTGCAATATGCATGTCATGAAGAATCATCTTTCCTATTGTAGATTCTACATTTTTCTCTTAAAACTGGAAATGTTCCAAAATCTATATATCTTCACGTTTTTGTAATAAGATGGGTTCTTTCAAATATATTTCTTGTAAACATAGGATGTGAGATTGCATTAAATCATTGTTCCTTAGTAGATCATTTATATGTGTTTGTAAGTTGTGGGTTTTTAGGGAGTGTTAAGGTATATGCATTTGTTTCAAAGGATGCTTAATTGTAGTGGAGTTCCCACTTTGTATTTTTTTTAGATGTTCTATTTCAAGAGAAATTTTGGACTCTTGTCTAGAATTGGTATTCGATAAACAATAGAAAGTAACTTGTTATTATTATGGGTAGTTAAATGTTACAATTTCAAGGTGTTTTTACCCTACATGTTCTATTTAACTGTTGCACCTTTATGTTGGTTGAAAGACATATGGGTTATATCAATTTGACACATTTTCCTCTGGCCCATCCCCTTAGATTTATTCTTATTTATCAGTCCCATGTTACTCTTTTGAAACTACAATGACAATTTATAGTTTGTGTATTATAATATTGTCAATTGATTACTTCTTCTAAAGATTTCTTATTACAAACTTGAAACTATTCTTCTTTTATTCTTTGTTTTCTATCAAGAATCAACTCCCACTATAGTTGCAATTCCAAATAGTTTCTTTTCACAGTTCTATTTTTATTTGGCTTACAACCTTTACTTTTAAAAATAACATACTCATTGTTAGAATGCATAGTTCATGCTTCAATTTTTGTTATAATGTTCTTGTCGATTATTTTTGTCCAATCTTTGGAGTTAGTTATTAAATTCTAACTCTATTATTTTATGTGATTTCTTATTTCATCTAGTGCTTATAATCTAGTAGGTAAGATGGATCCTATTTTCTCTGGAACCTTTTTCCCACCTTTATAGAGCACACACACACACACACACACACACATATATATATATATATTGCAGTTCTTAATAGATTATGGGTAAAGATCTGATTATCTAGCCAGAAAAGCTTTTTCTTAAAAGCAAATGATTATTGAAAGCTTGATTGGGATTGGCTTATAAGGAAAATGGAGAACCTTATTCACCACTAGTGTAACTATTGGTTATCAAGATGGGTTTGACTAGTTCTAGTTAAAAGAGTTTTAGAAGCACAACATGTCTTCCGGTAAATACTATCTTTGATCCCTGGGGCATTCTTTACAAGATTCAGTGGCTCTATTTCTAATTCATATGGTATGGTAGTAGGGAGAAATAATTGTTGCCTTTGGTTAAGTGGAATAATTTGCTCTCCCAAAATCCCAAAGGGGCTAGGTTTTCAAAAAAATATTACTATTTATGCCTTGGTAGGCAAGAGTGTATGGAGGATAATAAATTCCAATGGATTATGGACATAGGTTATTTGATCAAAATCTATCCACCTAGACTCTACTGGATTGTTTGAGGTGTCCAAATCCCACAAAAAGGCTGGATGTTTTAGAAAGCTCTTATTGATGCCCTTCCATCAATTCATTAACTATTTTGTTGGAAGGTTGGTAAAGGTGTCCAAGTGAAACTCCCACTTGACCCATGGGTGGGGTGCACTGAGGTATATCATTTCCCTGATCATATGATAACACACATTCAGGCCAATGGATATTACACCTTATCTCAAATTGTAGATCCACTAGCTTCAACAACATATCTATATGAAGATAAATA
>APFE031179900.1:0-10459 GCA_000404065.3 Pinus taeda
ATCACCAAAGTATTATGGTCTGTATAAGGTGTTGCAAAAGATTGGTACTATGGCATACAAATTGGAGCTTCCTGCAGCGTCTCGACTGCACCCAATTTTCTACGTTTCATGTTTAAAGAAGGTTATAGGCGACAAGCTCCCAGTTCAAACAATATTTCCAGAACTTGACGAGGAAGGCAAAATTATATTGGAACCGGAAGCAGTCACAGAAACAAGAACTTGACAACTACGAATCCACTGAAGAATCCACATGGGAGGATGAGAATTTTATACAGAAGCATCCAGAACTACTCAAGCGTTGAGGACAACACTTTTTTGAAGGATACGGGCATGTTAGGTCCTTATAATACTAGTGATTACCCCATTACTATTGTAGTTGTATCCCTTATTAATATTGTTGAGCCCCTATTGTCCCCATATTTTTATTACTGTGCCCCATAGAATCCCTCTATTATTATTTTTGTGGCTTTATATTATTATTGTTAGGTCGATTGGGTTATATTGTGACTCCCTAGACTCCTATATATAGAAATGAGGTTTTGTCATTTGACTCATCCAAGAATTTTTCATTGGTGTAATGTAAAGGAGGTTGCCCCCTCTAAGAGGCTGAATTCTAAGCTTTGATCTCTCTTTTCTATCTTTTTGTGAGCTGTTTTCATAACAAACCTTTTGAAAAATGTGCCTTGGATTTTGTTGGACCAATTAATCCTCCATATAAACAAAAGAAGTATATTTTGGTATGCACTGATTATGTCACTAAATGGGTAGAGGCTAAAGAATTACCTTTTGCTAATGAAAAATCTATAGTTAATTTTCTTTTTGAGGATATCTTCACTCGTTTTGGTGCTCCAAGAGAAATTGTGACATATCAAGGCTCTTAATTTACATCTAAAATGGTGAAAATGCTTATGGAAGATTACAAGATCAAAAAAAGAAAGTCTACTCATTATCATCCACAAGCAAATGGTCAAGTTGAATCTACCAATAAGGTGATTGAAGGAATTCTCACTAAGACTGTACATATACACATGAGAGATTGCACAAAAAGGCTTCTTGAAGCCTTATGGGCCTACAGAACTACATGGAGGAACACAACATGACATACTCCCTATGAACTTGTTTATGGGAAGCAACTCCTGTTCCCTATGGAGTTTCAAATTAGAACCTTCAAGATGGCAGTCCAATTGGGACTTGATTTATCAGAAGCATAGAAACATAGATTGGAGCAACTCAATGAGCTTGATGAAATCAGACAAGATGCAGTTCAAAGAACTAGTATAGTCCAACAACAAAGGGCTAAATGACATGATAAGTATATCAAGGAAAAGAAGTTTCAAGCAGGGATTTGGAATTTTTGTTCAATTCAAAGTTTAAATATTTTCAAGGAAAGTTTCAGACTCATTGGCTTGGGCCATATGAGATTGAAAAATTCTTTGATAATGGAGCAGTGAAGATAAGGACAATAGATGAAAGAAAGGTACCTCTTCTTGTTAATGGTCATCGGTTGAAGATATATCATAAGCCAATTTCAAGAGAGGATTTTATCAAGACTTTCCAGGATAACACTAAAATGAAGTTGGTGAAGAATAATTCTTCTTCTTCACTAAGTTAGCTTTTATTTTTCCTATATATATATGTTTATAGATGTATAAGTATGAAAACCAATCATTGATTGGCATACTTATACAGAAAATACAGGGTGAAAATCTGAGATTTCTGACATCCTATATCTTCCATTTCTTTTTTGTAATAAGTAATGATATAAAGCTACATTTATTTGCAATTCATAATCTGCAAATCCATTTCATTTTACAGTTTCATTCCATCTCACTCCATTTTCATTTCATTTTATAGTTTCATTCCATCTCACTCCATTTTCATTTCATTTTTCAGTTTCATTCCATTTCACCATCATATTCCATTTCCATTCCATTTCACATTCATGTTCCATAGCCATACTTCATTTTTGTATAAATCACGTTTTGTAGCTAATTCCATTATGTAGCTAATTTGATTATGCAGCCACATCTCATTCATTAGCTCTAACACAATTGTACTACTTACAAACAAATGATGATTGCAAGGAGTTGAAGAATTATGTTTTGAAGACCAAGACGCTAAAAGGGCACCTAAGGATTATGTTGAACCTCAAATATACCCTCTCCTTGATAGTTTTTCTCACCTTTTTCCCTCACTTTCTCGTAAGATTACAGACCCCAATCAATGATGAATGCTAAGTTTTGTCTTAAGGACAACATTAAAAGGATTGCCATATTATTTTCATGTTCTTGCTATTTGAGTAGATTTTTTCAATTTAGCTACAAAACGCAGCCTATTCTACAACTAAATATGGATTCCGTAGCTACTCTCATGGTTTGGCGGGTTCTAGGTGTCAAATGAAGAATTGGGCCACATGGACATTTCTAGAATCATCTCCACATGGATTCTATCCTATTCACTTGGTCCAGATCAACAAAAAGTGAGCCTAAGATCATGGTCAAAGATGGAGTCAAAATATGTTATTCATAAGTAGTAGGACTCTTGATTTTCTCTTTCGTAAGAAATCAAGAGTCCAAAAGTCCTATTGCAAATCTAATTCGAATTTGGCACCTGTAGCAAGTTTATCTCACAAACAATTATGTTATTTTCCTTTAAATATCGATTACATAGAACTGAGAAACAATTCAAAAATTAAGTGTTAAATTCAAGCTTTTTGCTGATTCTTTTTATTCAGACTTCATTTTATCATAATATAAAGTTTGTGTGGCAAATGATTGGTTAAGAGCATCTTTAACTAGCTAGCAGTCCAACCAAATCAATTGCAGAGGGCCCCTACACTGGAGGAGGTTTTTTGTTCTTATTGTTGTTTTTAGTTCAATTTGCATTACTCTATTTTCAACAAATCTATTTTCTAATTAGGATAATATTTCATTCCAGTTTTTTATCAATAACATAGTGATAATTCACAAATGTGCAACCTTGTTCTTCTAAGATATTTCATGGAGAAAAATAAATCTATTTCCAAATTGAATTAAGATTGAAGTGATAAGAATACATAGTTGCTTAGTTTTCTTATTGTTTTGTCATTCATTTTCTTAGAACAGAATTGTCAATTAACTGTGTTAATGGATGTTTTCAAAAGCCATTTCAAGATGATGATGATCCTAAACTAAATGGTTAAATTTATAATTCATAAGTGATTGAAATTACTGAGAACATTGTTATTAGCTTCCTAGGAACTTAGGAACTAAGGCATAATTGACTTCTTACATAGCACTTCAAGAAGATAATGCTTCACATTTGAATGTTGGAGAATATCAAAATTGCATTAGTCGTTTACAACTAGTTTTACATGATTTCATCTTTTTGCTTTTATATTCTCACTTAGTTGCATACTCTACTTATTTTTCTAGGACATTAGAAGTTAAAGTACATACAATTGCTTATACTCCATCTCAAGAAGATCATATTTCATAATTGAATACTAAAGTAACCAAAAGTAATTTAATTGATTTCATTTTCTGCCTTTACTTCAAACAAACATTGTAATTTCATTTTTGGTTTTAAGAATTAGATCCATGAATTAGGACTAATGATAAGATAAGATAGATGCTTTGTTTTCCAAATTAGGTTCTAACTAGCCAACATATTTTGGTTTAGAGAGTTAGATTAACTTTGGAACATTTCTTCATATTCACTTAAATCTTCTCATAGTTTTAGGTTGAACATTCTTAGACATCAAAGAAAAAAAAAAACCCCAAACAACATAAAATACAAAACAACGAAGTAAAGGTTAACTAAGCACATATAGTGCACCACACTTCATCAGTTTACAAACCTCGGCTGATAATTTATGCAAGTAATTTAGGACACTAAATTGACTAAACACCCACCTCTGTCTGGTTTGGTTTGATAATCCTGGGGTTTGGGGTTGGGTCATCCTCAACTCTGTCTCTAGGCCTTGTTTTATTGTAATTCATGGGGTTGGGTGGAAGTTTTATCCCCTGCATGACTATTGGTCCCGGAACTGTAATGTTTTCACTGTCTATCTTGCTAGGTCTCGTGCCCCTAGCCTCTATGGAAGTTTTTGCAGGGTTACAGTCGAAGGCATGCAACAGTCTGGGTTTGGGGATTACACTAATGTTGTGGGTCATGGTTGTTTTTTAGATTCTTCTTCTGGCTACTATGAAAATTGGTTATGGGGTGTGGATGCTAAGTTCTTATGTGGGATGGATGGCAAGGATGGGGTGTATGGGATAAGACCAACGAAGGTTCAACATTTTTTTATCCTGGAAATTACTGTTTTGTTCTCCCATGGCAGGTGTACGGGGCAGTAGGGTCAACTAGAAGTGAAAGGCTTTTAGGCTCGGGCTACTCGCCACATGCATATTTTCACTGGGAACTGTGAGTTTGAAGCAATGGCGCGGGCTGTGAATGCTAGGGGTCGTGGTAGGAGAACTCGGGTGAATGTGCAGGAGGAACAACCTAGCTCCTTAGTCAACAAAATAAGGGGCCACAAACCGGTAGCCAACATCATAAACAATGCGACCACTACTTATCATGAAGGGACCAACAAGGAAATCAGGTGTTTAATTGAGGAGTGGGAAGTTGATCTGAACCGCCAGGCGGGTTTGATGGATGTTAAGATGAAGGACTAGTGGGCGATGGTGCCAGATCGCAGTCATACCCGCAGGCGAGTTACCCAGTTTAAACATAATTTTATATTTGTATTGGACAATGAAAAGTCTCCTAGGCAAGGCCCTGGAGCAGATTTCAATAAGTATGGCAACATCGGTACATGACTTTTCCAACTATAAGCAGGATTTCCATAAACTTCAGTTCCAGTTGCAAAAATAGGATGGACGCCTACGTCGAATTGAGGATCACCTTCCTTGCCTTCTTTCACAGACAGTACTGTCGGGTTACAATGATAAGGACCCGACCCTAGTAGAATCTTCTTCTATTGAGGGAGAAAAGTAGGCTGCTAGATGGTTTCAGTTTTGATTAGTATGCGGGTAGGTTTTAATTATTAGAATGATGTTTTGTATGTTCATAGGCAAATAGTATTTGGACAAGGTAAAAATATACAAACCTATATAGCTTGGGCAGAAAGACTTATTATTTTTTGCTATTGGATGACTTATCATGCTGTTAGATGGCCAAAAAACTTGGTTTCCCTTTGGGTAAGTTGAGGCCACCTAACTTGTGGAGTAACTTCTTATATTTAAATGAAAATAAAACCTACAAACTTACAATAATATATATATAAATATATATCCATAAAAAAAATAATGAAATCTCTTAATAATATTGATTAAAAAAACCTAAATTAAAAAAGATAAAGTTTATTTTCCCTTTCAATATATCATAATTTCAAAATTTCAAAATTTTACTATTTTACCATCACCATCGTAATTTTATAATCTCAAAATTTTACTATTTTATTATCACCATCAAAACAAGGAACCGAATCCAGCTCCATTAATGTCACTAACTTCCACTCTCACCTAAAGAAAGTCGGAATAAAAGAGATAATAACCACAAGAAAGGAAAGAGGAAAAAACAAGGGTCTAACGAGTTTATTCCCCTACCTACATCTAAGTAGATGGTGAAATGCCTATAGTGGAATTCGAAAAAACAAGGGTCTAACAAGTTTATTCCCCTACCTACATCTAAGTAGATGGTGAAATGCCTATACTGGAATTGTAGAAGGTCAAGATTAGAATCAAAATAATTAGAGCTATTAGAATCATAAGGACAATATTTGATTCTTCTTCTATAACCCTTAGTAGAATATTTTTTTATATATTTTTATGGAATCACGACTTTATAGCTATTACAGAAAGGGACCTTTGGAAGGTTAAGGGAACCCTCAAAAAGGTAAATTCCATACAATCCAAGGCTAGAAAGGTAAGTAATTACTTTGGTGTTCACAACTTCCATTCTACATTATAATTGACCCATAGATGAGTCCAATAATTCTGCATATTACCACCTAACATGATATACCAAATTTTAAACCCAACACATTTAAAGTGCATTAGTTCGTTGAAGAGTGTGGTAATAATTGTGCATTATTACCACATGGATTATGATTTTTCAACATGTACCAAAGTTACATTGAAGGATGACCACTTATTGACCTTTAATACACCTCCACGTTAGTTAGCATTATTGTTGATTTCATATATTTATATTCCCTAAGACGCTATCTTTATCTTGATGTGATGGGTATACATGACACAATTTAAAAATTCTAAAACATAATATTAGGTGAAGGAGCTCCATTATTGCATTTTCAATAGGAATAATATTAAAATAATTATAAGTAATATAATAAGTACTAATTTAATGTAAAGTTGCAAGGCAGTTATAAAAATGTTGAATAATATAATATTGGATTTTTTTTTTATAAATCATGGAATAACAAAAGCATTTAAGCCTTTATCTTAAGAATGCAGGGCATTTGAGTGTTCATTGTATCACAATAAACATCAATTTTTTTTTTTTAAGTTTCTCCCTTTGATTTTAAGATTAATTTAGAGTTACTTTGAAGTTTTTGTTGGATTGTTTTCTAAGATGTGTTTTTTAAGGAGGTATGTTGTTTCATTATTTTTGTAAGTTGGTGGATGTTATAGTTTAGTTTTAATTTTTTCTAAGTTCTTTTTGATGTTGCTTTTTAGTGCTTTAATTTATTTATTTAAGAAACTTTTTATCAACTCTCATATTAAAACATATTATTTTTGGTATAATATATTTATTTTTATGTGTGATTTACTAAATTTACAATTGTTAGTATTATGAATTGATTTAATTGGGCATGTGAAAGAAAACATATTTGAATTAATAAGTTGAATGGTATGATATGTCAATTTTTTTATTATTATAGATGTATGATATGTGAATTTATTATAGATGCATGATATGTTTTTTTTGTAAAATGCTCATTATTTAGGGAATGTGGATGATGTTTGTAGAAGTTAGTTTTCTTGATTTAAACATATAAAAATCCATGAAAAGGAAATTGAGCATTAATAAGAGAATTAATGTCTTTAAAGATCAGACATAGTGGTTTAATTTTTGGTTTGGTTAATTGAATGATTGGTGTAACTTGTTTAGGTGCAGCGTCTGTGCCACTATCAATTTGTTAGTATTATGAATTGATTTAATTGGGCATGTGAAAGAAAACATATTTGAATTAATAAGTTGAATGGTATGATATGTCAATTTTTTTATTATTATAGATGTATGATATGTGAATTTATTATAGATGCATGATATGTTTTTTTTGTAAAATGCTCATTATTTAGGGAATGTGGAATGATGTTTGTAGAAGTTAGTTTTCTTGATTTAAACATATAAAAATCCATGAAAAGGAAATTGAGCATTAATAAGAGAATTAATGTCTTTAAAGATCAGACATAGTGGTTTAATTTTTGGTTTGGTTAATTGAATGATTGGTGTAACTTGTTTAGGTGCAGCGTCTGTGCCACTATCAATTTGTTTTATTTTCTTTGTAACATGCTTTTTTTTTTCATTTTGGTGATTGTTTTAGAGTCTTTGAAGATGATCCCCTAGGAGGCATGATGTCTAGATTAAAAATTAAACTAATATTAATAATTTCATAAAGTTCCCTATTGATACAAATTCTACAATTTATTTATCCAATAATAGAATATATGAAAATGATATATCAAATAAAATATCCATTCAATTTAGCTAGCTACAAAAAAAATCCATGAAATATTTAAAAGGGCAATTCCTAACTGCGATGGGAGAGCCTAAACCCTTTGTCAACTCAGTGGCCTTGCCCCACTCTTTAGACTAAAGGAAAGGATATCCTAGTTAAAGACAAAAAGCCTACAAGTTATGTCTAGCTTGTTCATTGTGTAACAAGAAAAGTTCCCTAACTTTACTTGACAAAAACTAGGGATTTGTTGTAGCTACTCACTCTCAAGGATAAGGACAAATTGAAGCATTCAAATAGTTTAACAAACCATTAGAATTAAACAAGGATTGAATAAATAGGTACTTAAACAATAGTACTTGTTGAGAAGTGTGATTATGCTTAGCAAAATAAAAAGAATTGAAACTTCCTCAAATTCGATGGCCCAAAGTAACACTAATGATGGAAATGTATAAATGTGTAAATTATTGTCATTCCCACATGAAACCTATATCCAATCAATATTAAATAAGATGGAAACATGATATTTTAATCAAAAGCATGAGATGCAGCTATAAGACTTAAAATATTGTGTCATTCATTCCACCATTTCCATTATATCATTACCAAGTGTTAAAGGTATTTAGTTATTGTCAAGATATAATCCACAACAATGAGATCATATGCCCAAAATTAAGTTGTATAGTGATAACTCTTATTTAAGAGCATCAAGATGAGGAATTGAGATTTTTCAAAGGAATGTGATTATTATGTGCAACATCAAAGCTCATCAATATCAAGACAACATAATTAAACAGATAATGTTTTTATATGGTTTCCTATATCTAGGATAATTTGATATAAACACGATAACTTAGTTTGTCAACCTAAGGTTCATTAAGAACTTATGAGGTACCTGATGTATTAAACATAGAAATAAGACATTTTGTTGATGGGTCAAAATGTACCGCCAACAACTAAGGGGTCTCCCTAGTGTGAAATCCCAATTAGACCTCACACCCTTTGGGATAGGAGCCCCATCTAGTATGTGGGCCCGACCGCCACCATGAATGTTTTTTGCTCTTCGTTATCAAATGAGAAAGTGCCAGAGTGGGGCAAGAATAAAATGCTCAGGCGATGAAACAAAATCAACCCAAGATTGACAATTTTTAGACAGGGTTGCAAACAAGTCTCATCAACAATAAGAAGATATATATGATGAGAGGGATTAGTGAGCTAAAACCCCATCAGAAATTATAAACAAGAACATGCCAGAAGTCAATTGCAAAGGAGTTCATAGTAAGTCACTGACATGGCAAGGAATAAGTAAACATAGATTCAAAAGTGAAACATACATGCAACCATTATGTATCAATGCATAACATCTTGCGTATATGAAAGCACACATCCAAATATGGTGAGGTACCAGACAACTAATACAACGACAATGAGTAAGCATGGGAATCAGTGCCAAAGATAAGAGAAAACATCTTATTACTGTTGCTGCAACTTCAAATACATAACATAAAATCGGTCAATACCCAGTAGTGGAACATGGGTTGTTCATACCGTTGCTCGATGCCAAAACCCTAGCTCTACTGCAAATCCCTTCTACTAGCTACTAAGAGTTGAGTGGCTCTAGCTCTCAAGCATAAATTGACTATCTATCTTTGCCTCAACTCAAGTGCTAAAGTCCTTGTAAGTGAGGGATGAGGGCACATTTATAGAGGTTAGGTGAATATTCACCTATCGTGACCTTTGGCCTTCCCTTGTGCCCTTTCATCTACCTTCATGCCTCTTGAGATTCCTAACCGCTCTCTCATGTCTACTGCCTAGTACAGGGTTAATTTCTCTCAGCTTAACTGCTGACATCATAGGAGAACATTTCCATTATGATGAAAACAAGAAGAATATGTAGAGGGTTATTGTAGACCCTAGAATGCTTGTCACCAAGGCAATTGCCAGAGTACAAGACCACATTGTGTGGTTCCTTGGCTGCATGGAATGCCATTGCGGTTGCCATAGTGTCTCAATCAAATATGCGGAGCTGACTTATTTATTGGTAGGGAATCCTAGCTACAAGGCTTCCCACAAGTAACCCTAGATCTCTCCTCATAGGTTGAAGTCCTCGCTCTCATATACCCTGTAAGACAATAACTATAGTTATACACGATGATAATTGAAGAGCCACACCATAAATGTAACAATAGATAAATAAATAACAATAATCACAAAAAATCGAAATTAACTTTGGACCAATGGATAGTCCTATCTTATGCTATGGCAGTGTTAGAGCGAGTGGATTCGCAGGGTCTTCATATCATTGTTCATGGGTTAAATCATAGTGAATCTAAACCTTAACCTCTTCCTTTCTTCACGAATCATCTTTATACAATAGGATCTTTGGGCAAAGGTGTGAGGAGTCCGTGGTTAGCTATTGCATTTCAATGCTTCATGTCCCTTCAGATCATGCACTATAGAAAAGGTCCCTTATGCTCATTGCACGAAAATATATCTAGATTTGGGACTAGTAGGAAAATTGGCAAGACCTATGTGCATTAAGCATTGACCTCCTTCCTTCAAGCTCTCAGGAATATTTTCTTAAATACAAATCACCAAACTCCTTGAGGGTCAGCCTTAGGTGAGAATTATGCTTCATATGTAGGAAGCATGGCCAATCTACATTGGCACTTAAAGTAAATATAGATGGACCAACATTTTTTATTCTTGAGTGTGGAATATCACCGGGTAAAATAAGACATGTTTTATGTGAGAGGCATCTACATTTTTTTT
>APFE031179904.1:0-17680 GCA_000404065.3 Pinus taeda
TCTAGACGAGTATCCAAGGATAATTCCCTCATCAACTCTAGATTCAAAATTTACAAGCTTATCATCATTATTATTTATGTAACATTTTCTTCGAAAAACTCTAAAATCTAAGCTTATCATCACAGTTGAATGTACTGCTCCCCCCCATAAAGTATGAGGTTCTCCAGACTCATCAAGCATGGCACGTGTCATATGTTGGATTATTTTGTTCATTCTTTCTGCCACTCCATTTTGTTGAGGAGTTTTAGCTATAGAAAATTGTCTCTTGATGTGATGTTGTTCACACAAGTCAAAAAACTCATCTGATATAAACTCTCCTCTTATATCAGATATTAGACATTTGATTTTCAAATCTAACTCATTTTATACTAGATATTTTAAGACTTTAAATTTATCAAATGCTTCACCTTTATGTTTCAATAACCCAATCCAACACATTCTAGCCAAATCATCAATGAATAATATGAATTATTGGTCACCTCGAGGAGACTTCTTTCTCAAAGGACCACACAAATCAGTTTGAATAAGTTCAAGTGGCTTACTTGAAGTACCTTCTTTAGCATTAAACTGAACTCTGGTTTGCTTACCAAATTGACAGGATTTGCATATGTTGTTTTCTAGCAGATAGATTTTAGAAAAGTCACATACTACTCCCATTTTGCTTGACTTGTGTAATTGAGTGAAGCTTAGGTGTCCCAATCTTTTGTGCCAAAGCCAACTTTCTTCTTATTTTCTCAAGTAACAATGCTCTTGGCATCCTTCCAAGACATATACATTACCTGTAGTTCTTTTTCCATTTATTATGATCTTACCTATATTGAGATTATGTACCACACAATTCTTTGATCCGAAAACAACCTCATTCCCTTGGTCAAACATTTGACCAGCACTCACCAAGTTATGTCTTAATCCATCAACAAACAAAACATTTCCATATTTAACCTTATCCTTTAGCAAAACAATCCATTTCCCTTTGATAGCAATAGGTGAGTTATTTCCAAAGGTTATTCTATTTTCTTTATTTATTTCATTAAAGGACATAAAGTTATATTTATCACCTATCATATTCTTTGGGCATCCACTGTCAATGTATTACAAATTTTCTTTATCTCTTTCATACAAGGCTAAACCACAATTTTCATATTCTTTGGTTTTCTTTTTCCATACCTTGGATGTTATTGCCTTTTGTTCATTCTAAAGAGTTGGTCTCATTTTTCTTCTACATTCATTCTCTCTATGCCCAAAGTTATTGCAAAAGGAACATTTTGTTTCATCTTGGAGAGGTGAGAAAGTATTTTGAGAGTATTTCTTTAATCCAATCTCATTATTTTGTTTTCTTGCTTCTCTAGTCATGATAATTTTATAAGCAACACATTGAGCAACCTTATGACCAAAATTATGACAAGTGAAGCATTGGTCATTGAAGTAGAAGTTCCTGGGAGTATAATACCTTTTTGTGTAGTTTCCCTTTAGATTGTGGTAAGTATGTTTTACCTGAGCCATTTTATCCCTCATTATTTGCTGAGAGTTGTAACTTTGTTGATTTATTTCCTTCATTGCATTGAGATAGCTTCATGTACCCGTTTCAAAAGATTTTACAATATTTGATGATTCTCCATTGTATCCAAGGCTTGCTTTTATTAGAGAAGAGTGTTGCACTTTGGTGATTTCTTCTAGGGTGTTAGATCCTTTAGCAAATATAAGGTTTAGACCTTTTGTTTTCTCAAGTTACTTTCTTAGACTTACCATCAAATTCCATAAGTAATTTATATTCTTGATCAGACTCACCTTCTTTACCATTTGAAATACCATCACTATCTTCGTGTGTGTATAATTTTTTTATTATTTTCAAACCTTCCTCTAATATTTACTTTTGCAGATTTCTTCCCTTTTTCATGGTTTTCTTTATAAGGGAATTTAGTAGCATAATGACCAAATTTTCCACAAGAAAAACATTTGAAAGGAAGCTTACCTCTAAATCTGCCAGTTCCTATTTGGAGTTTGTTTACGATTTTTGCCTCTTCTTCATCTGATATGTAACTTGATTTCTTAAGCTCCTCCTTTTATTTTCTTTTAGAAGTAGCCTTGAATGTTGCTTCTCTGATATCTGAAGGGACCCCCTTTTCTCATTTCATAAGCTATTAATATCCCATGAAGTTGTTCAACAGTAAGGTTCTTAAAATCCTACATTTATTCAATGGAAAATACTTTTGAATCGAATTTTGGGGTTAGATATCTTAGGATTTCTCAACAAGCATTGAATAATTTACTTCATCATCAAGATTTCTCATTGAATTAATGATATCATCTACCCTAAGAAATAAACTTGCAATGCTTTCATCACTATGAATTCTGAGTGTTTCATAATGAATTCTAAATGTTTGAAGTTTCACACTCTTTACCTTAGTGTCACCTTCATAACTTTGGATGATCTTGTCCCATATAGTATTTGTTGTATTCAACTGCATAAGATTCACAAATTCTAATTTTTCCAAGCTTCCCAACAAAGCATTGAAAACCTTTGCATTGGTCTCATATTTTTTCTTTTCCGCTTCATCTGTGGGAATGGAGGATGGATATTGATAGCCTCTTTCAACGATTTCCCAAACATAAACTCCAAGTGACTATAGATAAGCTCTTGTTCTGACTTTCCAGAAAACCAAGTTGGTCCCGTTAAAAAATGGTGCCCTGATCGATGTTACTCTCTCTTGATTTCTCATTTTGATGAATCTTCCTTCAAGCGATCAAGCTTCTTCTGAAGGACCTACTCTAATACCAATTGTTAGGAAAAATACTGAGATGGGTGGGAGTGAATCAATATTTTACACACTTCAATTTCAATTTCTTATTCTGATTTTTATACATGAATGTTGTAAAGGGAACTAGCATATGTATGCAACCGTTTCTACAGAAATCACGTATATCCAGATAACTTATTTGATCACCTATGCAAGATTAATCAGTGCATAATTATTACGTTATTCATCAATTAAACAATAATTATGATCAGTTAAGAAGCAGATAAAACATTAACACACAACGATATGAACACCAGGATTTTTAGGTGGAAACCCAATGTGGGAAAAAACCACCAATGTTTTCATCTCTATCTTTTTCTTTATTAAAAGTAATCTTCTTACAATCTTGTACTGGTGTAGACTTTAACCAGTATGTAGGATCCTACCTACAGAAGGCTACAACCTTCTCTCATTTTCTAGCTCCTACTAGAAGGGAGCTACAACTCCTTCTCTAAAGACTACTATTCTCAACTATATGGATCAGTTTTCAGAATGTTTCAAAATGGATCCACTCCCAACAATTATAAAATCAACTACTCAAATACTGAATCGTCAAATCTACTAATGTAACCAATGCAACTAGATCAAACTAGATAAGAAAAAATCATATCATTGCATATCCATTCATCAGTATACCATGTCAAACATTGTTACCGATCACAGAAGCCAATTGTTGCTTCTACAAACCCTGATCAAGCATGCATCAGATTGTATACACTATTGTTCTTAATCATACATGCATATGTACACGCTTCTCCTGAAGAATACCCACATATGGATCTCAAAACAATGATACCAGAATCTGAATCACTGTCACACTGAATCAATTATTGAATCACATGTTGAACCCACCACAGATCATTGAACCAAATACAGATCATCACACAGTAGCATCATCTCGACATCCTTTACAACATGCACAATATTGAGAACAACAATTCCCAACATAGCCAAGGCATCTGAAACCTCAAATCCATTTACTTTACCTTTCTGGTTAGCTTTCTCATGTTTGTATTGCCACTGTCCATTTACCACAATGGAACTAACCAGTCCAAGCTACTATCATATTCTTATCTTCCGTTGTGCTTACTCATTCACAGAGCTTCATATGACTCTTACATTATCTATTGGGTACCACACAACTCTCCCCGAGCTCCATTAACTTTCCTCTTTCCCAAACAATTACCAATACTCAAAACATAAAAGGCAATGTCAAGAAACAACTAAGAAGAATACCATGAAAACCAATAACAATACGACACCTCAATCAAAGTGGCAAGGCCTTGCACTAGACATAAACAAAACCACAAATCAAGCTCAACAAATCATAAAAGACCAAAAGAACAAGACTAACCATAGACACCATGACTCAATCCCCATGGTTCCTAAGGAAATCTCAACCTAAGCCTTCTTCAAGATTTCATGGCAACCTCTCTTTCCATGCAACTCCCTGTATCATACTGCCATAAATACATAATTTTCACTGCATAAATAAACATAACAATAAACCAGTTACCTTATCTTGTTGTGCCATGCATATTTCCTTGTAGCTGAACACACCCATGCCATCTCTCAAGGGACTCCAATTCCCTTAACAAATCCACGTTTAACTAGAGACTATCTAATATACCTGTCAAATACATGTCCATGAATATAACACATATCCACATAATGTCAAACAAAATCAAGGTTAAGAAAACTCCTTGTATGCAAAGCACTCATTTGTTTGGAATTAGGGTTTCCAAACACAGCCAAAGAAATTCTTTCCCAATTCCTTTCTTTTACCTTTATACCTTTTTTCAATCAAGACTTACTATGCGTTGTCACATCACCCAACTGTTAGTTATATAAACACGTCAACAATTACCTTGTCATGCTACTACCAAGCATATTTCCTGCAACTACTCACACATGTCAACCATATGTTCCAAATATCAATGCAATCATATCTATCAATTTGAAATAAACCTTTACCAAGACTAATGGTCATGTCATAATCCATAGTCAACTCATAGTCATAAGACATAATGCTACAACTGTCACCTATTACACTCAAGTTAATATCAAATGTCTCAACACATATGTTAGTACATCTTAAAACAAGATCATTTCTTAATGAAATCGTATAGGCCCATACTCATGTCATGCGATTAGTCAAACATTCAACCACATGTAGATGACATAATCAAAAATTCAAGCACAAAGTAGATGTCATAAGAAAGTTCATACCTTAATGTATCTCAAGGGAGGCAATCTTGTCTGCACAATCAATCTAGTTAGCACGATATGACTTCTCAACACATCAAATTAAACATAAATAAGATAATGCTATCCATAACAATCACTAACTAACATGTTCACATCCTAACTCATAAATAATTATCATTTATGCATAGGATTCACATATGTACAATCGGTCTAGACTACAACACAATACAATCCAAATAAGTCAACTCATACTTGAATGTCATAACCTTAACCATTTGCATAGACCAATCCAATTTATCATGATACATATGACATCAAGCTCTTAATGAAATAAGCCTAATCATCAAGTTACTAGCATATAACAACCATAAGCTATATATCATTCTCATCAACAAAATATAACCTAATCGTCAAGCTAACTGTCATATAAGAACAAAAATTTAACCTATAACATACTCATCAACAACATATAACATAACCATTAGGTTATATAATATAAAACAACAATAGCAATGCATACAACTATAGGTTAATATCATTCTTGACTATCTGACACGTGAATATAACTACATTAATCAACTAACATCTGTCATGAATATAAACCTAACACATATAACAATCCTTGACTTACATACCTACATGCTAAACATACAATACCTATATGACGATCTCCTCTTACTCCAAGGTCCAATCCTGCAACCTCATTATGATGATCTGCATCTCCTTCTCTATCTTAGCCAACACATTAGCATCATAACATACCAATATCACCATAATGACCTAAATTGTATACCATGACTTCACAAGGCATGTTTGACCTATTATTCATGAATAACTATAACCAAGACCATACATGCATAACAATCGCATATAGAGATATAACATATGAGTACCAAACCATATACACATCATTCTAGCTAAATTCCAGTCATCAATGCATGACCATATCAACCACACAAACCGTGACCTCATGCATGACAACAATCACTACTCCATTGTACACATTGCCACATGAAACTATCAACATGCATAAGAAATGCCTAATCAACTACACATACACATGAATGCATGTAGTCGAGCATAAGCGATCAATTCTGGTAACCAACCTACAAGACCAATACATGTAATCAAACAACCAAGAATGTAACCTCACATAAAAGGATGTAATTAGGTGAAATAAAATCAACATGTAAGCGACATATAACCATATTGCAACCAGTCATATACTCATGATGATGCATTTCATAAAATCAACATCAAGTTCCTCATGACAACCTTACTAAAATCATTATGCAATGCAACAAGCACATGGAATGCAAGTGTAAGAGTCACACATGTAACTAAAATGCATGCATGACCAACACCTTCACCCAAGGAGAGTGCAACAATGATCTGCTACCAACTTGTAACACCCCCTCCTCCCAAGTCCACCCAAGAAACCAACCACTAGGAAAACATGTGATGAGAGAGGTTACTATAAGGGATTCAATCTCCTTGGTGACCTTAAGGAAATGGAATCGATGTAACTCATCAAACAAACCAATCCACATAAGCAAGAATGCCCCCAGGAGACATGTTAGCCACTCAGACATCCTTTCTGTTGGGAATGGGTCCCCTGAAATCAATTTTGAGGTTAAAAGCCCAAGTTTTGGGGCAGAAAGCCCAAGTTTTTGTATAAGAAGTGTAAAATCCACATTTTTTGGCCACGGAGTGCGAAGATGTAAAGTGTCAAAAAGGGTTTCCGCCCTTCTTTTATGTAACTTGTGTCAGATTTAGGAGATCTGCCCATGGTCTGAGGACCATGGGATTGTATAAAAAGGAGATTCTTAGAAGATTCTAAGGCAGTTCAGTTAAAAGTGTGTTTTGAGTCATAGATGGATGTAATGGATCTGTGAGAGCTAAGAGCGAAGAGTCTTATCATATGGAAGAGGCTCTGCAGATGTGTGTGCAAAGGCCTAGGGTAGAAGTTCGCTACTAAGTGTGTGAACCCCTGCAGCTGTGTGCACAGGGTAGTTAGAGTCTGTAAAGAAGATCTGGACCATCAATAAAGATACTTATTCTTGAATTCTCTGTGTATGATCTATTTTACTTCTATTATAAATGCATGGATTATGTTATGATAAATACTGGGTTTATGTTTTAATGATGTATTGATGTGCGAATCTATATGTTTTACTTTGTTATATGAACTCAAGTGAGAATATATGTTTACGTCAAGATCATCTTAATGCATGTTGAAGTTATCAGATACTTAAGCTAATCTGGGTAAATACAAAAGTAAGAGTAATTACAAAGGCGCGTAATTGTTTGAATCACATATTTAGGGTGCACGAAGGACGATCATAAACCTTCGCAGAGATCTAGGGGCTGAATAAGAGAAGTATATTGATAAGCCCTTAAAGGCTTGTCGATCTGCGTGAAGGAAGGTTTAGGGTATAAAATGACATCACTACCATCTCTGGGTGGGGAAACTTGGTTCCTGCATCCCCCCATACTGCTTCGGCTGAGACTTCAGTTTGCGCTCCGCAGATTTATGTCGAAAGGGCCAATAGCGTAGGTATTTTCTTGGCTAATTAACGTTGAACCTGGGTCAGGGCGCATCAAGCCAACAAATGGTTCCGTTGCCAGGACCAGGATCTACATAAAGGGATGTGTGATGTCGCATCACTAGAATCTAAATAAGAAGGAAATTGAAGACTGGTTGGATAGAAAAATCCATGAATTCGCGGCACAAGAGAACATGAATCCGTGATTGACGAAAGAACAGTGGTTGGACAGACATTTGTACACATAGATACATGAAATCTTCTTCTGCTCCTTCCCGATTGAATTATATGAGTAGATCACGAAATTGGCAGATGACCAAGGAAGGTGGAGGCTTGAAGGTCCGATAGTCTAGACCCCAGAGTTAGTGCGGGGATTGGAGGCCTCTGAAGATAAGATCGCACACGTTGTTGATCATTGGCTCAATTGTATCATAGGAGAATTTGTGATAGAGTTCGCGGTCGATACTTCGGTTAGTTACAACAAGGTAGAGAAATGCTTCTTCAAGGGACCGTGAGGTAATTATTTAACGTCTTTAAGTATTTGGATTAAGGTGCTCTTGTGTGAAAAGAGGGTTATGTAGTTACCTTGATTTTTGGAGCTACGCGAAGTGGAAATATCTTCAATGACAAAGGGAAAACAGGCCCTAAATATATCCTGTTGATTGAAATTCCTTTGAGTGACGATGAAGAAGAAGCACAAGCTTCTCCACAAAATGTTGTTCAGTTGATAAGACAAGGATTCCTGTGAATACCCCATCCACCCACACCACCTCCATCTTCACCTCCACTCCATACACCTTTTCCTACACCACTGCCACCTCCACCATCATTCAATATGGTGAATTCAGTGAAATTTCCTATGTTCAAGGGTTTGGGGAATGAGGATCCGAACCAGTTTTGGTTCGTCGCAAAGGCTGTATGGGAATCTCAGGGTATTACAAATGATCAAATGAAGAAAGAAACATTGGTTACTACTTTACAGGAATGCGCGCTAACATGGTACATTAAATATTGCACTGATAACCTTATGGCTTCATTAGCAGATATTCAGACCGCATTGAATAAGGAATTCAGTAGGCCCAAGTCTGAAGTGCAATATATTGTGGGATTCAAGGAGATCATGATGAAGCCTGGAGAGACACCCTAGGATCTAGATCAGAGATTGAAGTATATGATCCATGAAGCTAACATGAATCTGATGGATGGGCAACACCGCAAATGGTTTGTGGCTTCGCTCTTGCCTCATCTAAGGGTTATGTTATCACAAGAAAATATTGGGACCCAGGCAGAAGCCCTGGAGATCGCGATGAGATTGACACCGATGCAAGATGCTAACTTGGGGGTTCAAAATATTCATGTGCAGTTGCAGACCCAATGCCTATAATTTCAGAGCCTGAAGAACAATAGAGCAATTTGGCTAGAGGTGCGTGAAGAAGTTTGGTGCATAAAATGCAAAAGTCAAGGGAATGAAAAATATCACTGTCCAGTCTTCACAAATTATGTTGCAGCAGGGAGGGCGATGCCTCTAAGGTAGAAAACTCAAGAAATGTCAAGTACAGTGCCCGTGCTATGGTGTGCTATCTGTCAGGTAGCTAGAATGCATGTGACTACCAATTTCCATTTGAGGCAGAAATTTGTATAGACACTGCAACAGCTCTTCTGCAGCTTCTATCAATCGGTAGGTCATGATGAGCACAATTGCCATAGCTATGAGTTAATGATGGATAGAATGCCCACATATAGAGTACAAGCAAAAACTCGAACTCCGGATCATGGTGCAGGAGGTGTGCGAGGAGGATATCAAGGGCGAGGATGAGGCCGAGGTGGAGGAGGACTTGATAGAGGTCGAGAACAGGTGATTAGTTACAACTATGGAGGCCCAAGACACTACGCATGAGAATGTACGAACCTGATGCTTCTGTCATGTCGATATTGTACCCAGTTTGACCACGTGACTGAAGATTGCCCTTTGTTGCTAGCTAAGATATGTGAAAAGGGAGCGTAGCCTCCGCAATGGACTCAGAACCTGCAGATGATGAGGGTTGAGCCTCGTGAAGAGGATCCAAATGTGAATATAGTGCTGTGAAGTGGGATAACAACTGGAGAATATAAGGGAAAGAAGCTTGAAGAAAGTGCGTGGGTCCATAAGGCTCCAGAAAAGGAGGTCAAGTTTGATCTGGAGCACCCACAGGAAACATTTATGGAAGCGAAGAAAAACTTTGCTGAGGCCTCTACCTCAAGAAGTGAGGATAAGCCAGCTGAAGAAATGGACCCATCTATGCTTACTACTTTCTTGGAGACCTGTATGAAGTTGTTGCACGATAGTAAGGCTATGAAAGGATTACAAGAGATGATAAATAAGTGTGTCGGAAAGGAAACGCTCCTAACGGACTGCGCATAGTCAGGAAGATTGGTAAGCATAATGCAAGAACAGGGTGTGAGATGAGGCTCACTGCATAGATAGGAGAATATGAAATGGATCAACTTATTTTGGATCTAGGGTCAAATACGAATGTTATTCTTAAATAGACATGGGAGTGAATGGGGAAACCCGCGCTGCAGTGGTCTCTGATTCAGTTAAGGATGGCAAATCAACAAAAAATCATCCCCATGGGAAGATTACAGGGAGTGATGGTAGATATTGAAGGTGCGAGCGCGTTGGATAACTTGGAAGTGATAGAAATTGTGGATGATAGAAATCCCTACCCCACACTCCTTGGGATTAATTGGGCCAGTGACATGAATGGGGTGATCAATTTGAAAAAACGGAAGATGACATTTGAGAAGAAATCGCTCCACGTTGTAGTACCCCAGGACCCTATAGAAGGACCGCGCTATACTGAATGGTCCGTGATTATGAAAGTGATAATGATTTGGACCAGATTTATAAGATAATGGTGCAAGATCAAGATTGGGTGAATCTGACAGCAGATGGATGTATTGCATGGGATCACGAAAGTTCCTACAATTCAGATGAGGATGAGGATTTGGAGCACTGGCATAATCAATTGCATGAAGTGTCTATGCTGTGCTATAATATGATGACTAAATCAATGTACTGTGTATCATTGGAGGTAAGAAGTCTGCCCTATTATGATGGTTTGACTGACGTTGATAAATTTTTGGATGCATTTGAAAGGGAAGTTCCAGAGAAGTATCACTTCCAGGTCTTGGATTTGGCATTTTGTGCTACGGCCACAAGATGGTGGGGTACGTACAAATATAGTTTTGATGATTGGTGCGAATACAGAAACATTATGAGGATACGCTTTGATCATAATAGAGAAATATGATGGGAGAAATGATCCGTGATCACCTGGCCAAATGGATTGAAGTCTATGGAGCAGAGCTTTAGCCTGAATGGGTGCATCTGTTTTGTCATACTTTGGATGTAATACTGATGAATTGGTACTTGGAAATAAAGCTTCGCCATGGCACTGAAGGGTGGGATGTTTTGCAACAGGGATTCTTGATGACATTCAACTTTGAAGACATATTTGAATGTATTGATGAGGCATTGTAGGAGGTCAATGCAGCGATCTTCAGAATACCGTAGGATCCTTTAGATTTGATTCAATTAGATTGGACCACCCAGCTGAGCCACGCGTTGGAGTGCTCCAATGTGACTTCTGAAGGAGAAGACGAGGATCCAACGAACATTAATATCCCAGAGACTAAAGGTCATCGTGAAGTGGAGGGGCCACAAATAGAGAATATGGATATCACCGCGCCGCTCAAAACTAGATAGGTGAACTGTTAGAAAATTATATATTACAGAGCAATGGAACACATAAAATATTGCAGTAATATAAACATAGAAAACACATAACACAATAGAGACACAGAGATACGTGTTTCACCCAATTTGAGCTACATCCACGGAGAAACAACCAGTCCTTCCTTTTATATTATCCAACAAACTGAAGAGATACAACCTACAAGAGATCCGCTGTAATTCCCTCTTCTCTCTCACTCAATCTCTTCTCTCTTCTCGCTTAAAATACAGATCTACATAGACACAATACAATTCCCTCATATATAGTGAGGGGTTGCCTTCTAGGGCAAAAACCCTAAATTAAACATAACTTCTACCGCCAGATCTTCGCCTAATGAACGGCTCAGATTGACTACTAAATTACAACATTTTACAAGGCAATTTTACATCTATTTTTAGCTTCGAGAGTGTTGCCCCCGATCCCCCGCCATGGGGGGCTCCCAAAGGTCGCAGCCTCCCCCCCTGGACCCCCCCTACAACGTATATTTTACGGGCAGCTTTTCTGCCCCATTACGAACTGGGGTCTAATGCGGCGATACCTTTGAATACAGAAGATAATCAGGCTCCACACCTGATGAAAATGAGATTTTCAGGGTTGCCCAAAATCCCAATTCCCAATAATTCGAAACGGAAGCATTTAAAACTTTGCCCAAAATTAAACACAGTTTAATTATATATATATAAATACAACCTCTCGCTCCTGCTTTTCCACGCTCCCAGGCAGCATATTATGAACCCAGCCACGGTCATGTGAATACACACAAAATATATATAAATGTCCGCATAATTCTCAACATGCAACAGTATACTCAGACCAGCCTTTCCGTGTTTACGCAAAGACAGTTCACAGGTTAATGAATCCACACATAGTTTCAACACTTATACTCACAGCTATCTGTAGATGATGTTTGATGCCCATAATCTACCAGGAGTTTCGGCTTCAATTGAAATCACCTTAAATATGGGTTTCACACAGTTCTTAATAATAGAACAACGCACATCTAGTTGTGCGCGCAACAGTTGAAACCCGCTCCACAATTCTCCACCTCTGGCACTTCACTGCAAATGGTGCGTTCTCTTCTAAATCAGCAAACCTTTAAACAGTATAACGTTGATATTACAACATCAATCCTTCCAACTACGTACAGAGATTCTTTTATTACAAATCTAACAACCGCATGAATCGCTGAATGATGATTTAGATAGCCATCGATCCACGGGTGATCGATATTCGACCAACAAACTCACACACAGAAATAAATTCATAAATTTAACTACAAAATACATAGCTCGACGCGCAGGGTATATAAACAACACAAAACCCAGGTTTATATCTTATACAAAACGGTTACAAAATTAAGGCCTTTCAGCCTTAAAACGAAGTCTTGCTCCGCTACATCTTGACCAGCACAATATTTCTCACAGAACAGATATATTTTTCACCCTATCACACTACATATATATACAAGAAATCTTAGATCAGAAGGATCGACTCTATCCTTGTTTTTCTCCAACTAAAGGCGCATGCATGACAGATAAGTATCCCTTATCTACATTAAAGCCACTTATCCGCTTTAACTTTGTTTTTTTGGCTTTAAAACAGATTTTTCTTTATTCTCATCTTCTAGTCCAGGTTTGTTCGCTTAGTTGCTGGTGCTCCTGCATCAGACTCCCGAGGCACAAAAATTTATGACCTCCTGGTCATATGCTTCTGGTCTTCATAATATCAATTTTATCCACTGCATTCTTTCACTAAACTCTGTGAGCTGCAACCAACCTCTATAGTAACAGCCTCCTCTGTTACACGATACCTCACCAAGCCCTCCCGCACTCGGTCTTTTGGCATCCTTCTCTAGGTTGTTGCAAATCTTCTCACCTTCAGCTGCCGCCATCTGCACAATAGCAAGACCAAAAATTCTTCATCTTTAACTCAACTGTACCTCTTTCCGCAGAATCTTACTGCTCTGATACCACCTGATGAAAATGAGATTTTGGGGGTTGCCCAAAATCCCAATTCCCAATAATTCGAAACGGAAGCGTCTAAAACTTTGCCCAAAATTAAACACAGTTTAATTATATATATATAAATACAACCTCTCGCTCCTGCTTTTCCACGCTCCCAGGCAGCATATTATGAACCCAGCCACGGTCATGTGAATACACACAAAATATATATAAATGTCCGCATAATTCTCAACATGCAACAGTATACTCATACCAGCCTTTCCGTGTTTACGCAGAGACAGTTCACAGGTTAATGAATCCACACACAGTTTCAACACTTATACTCACAGCTATCTGTAGATGATGTTTGATGCCCATAATCTACCAGGAGTTTCGGCTTCAATTGAAATCACCTTAAATATGGGTTTCGCACAGTTCTTAATAATAGAACAACGCACATCTAGTTGTGCGCGCAACAGTTGAAACCCGCTCCACAATTCTCCACCTCTGGCACTTCACTGCAAATGGTGCGTTCTCTTCTAAATCAGCAAACCTTTAAACAGTATAACGTTGATATTACAACATCAATCCTTCCAACTACGTACAAAGATTCTTTTATTACAAATCTAACAACTGCATGAACCGCTGAATGATGATTTAGATAGCCATCGATCCACGGGTGATCGATATTCGACCAACAAACTCACACACAGAAATAAATTCATAAATTTAACTACAAAATACATAGCTCGATGCGCAGGGTATATAAACAACACAAAACCCAGGTTTATATCTTATACAAAACGGTTACAAAATTAAGGCCTTTCAGCCTTAAAACGAAGTCTTGCTTCGCTACATCTTGACCAGCACAATATTTCTCACAGAACAGATATATTTTTCACCCTATCACACTACATATATATACAAGAAATCTTAGATCGGAAGGATCGACTCTATCCTTGTTTTTCTCCAACTAAAGGCGCATGCATGACAGATAAGTATCCCTTATCTACTTTAAAGCCACTTATCCGCTTTAACTTTGTTTTTTTGGCTTTAAAACAGATTTTTCTTTATTCTCATCTTCTAGTCCAGGTTTGTTCGCTTAGTTGCTGGTGCTCCTGCATCAACACCCAACATGAACATTGGCACAGAAGCGGTGCTGAACTTTGCAAAAATTGGGGACTACGGGGATGATGCCATAGTATATAAGGTTGCTGAGTTGCTCCGCGAATATCAAGACTTGTTCCCTATGAAGTTTTAATATTTGAAAGGGATAATAGGGGACTTGGGTGTTATGAATATTACTTTAAAACCAAATGTGAAGCCGGTTAAACAAAGGCCTTATCGGCTCAACCCGAAGTATAAAGAAAAGGTCTGCTTAGAGTTGGATAAGATGCTCGCAGCAAGCATTATTCAGCCAGTGGAAGAATCTGATTGGGTGATTCCAATGGTCGTTCAGGAAAAGAAACAGAAGGATGCGATAAGGATATGCATAGATCTCAAGAAGTTGAATGACGCCTGCATGCATGATCCCATTCCAACTTCATTCACCAACGAAGTGCTGGATAATGTTGCGGTCAGGAAGCATATTCATTCACTGATGGGTTCTCTGGGTACCATTAGATCAAGATTGCGCTAGAGGATAGAAGCAAGATGACCTTAGCGACTAAATGGGGAGGCTTTCAATATACTGTGATGCCTTTTGGACTGAAGAATGTGTCGATGATATTTTTGCGCGTAGTCATCGCCGTGTTCAAAGACTTCATTACAAGTTTGTGGAGGTGTATTTCGATGATTGGACGGTGTTTGGACTGGTAAAGTTCCATGTAGCTAGTCTACGTTTAATGCTGGACACATGCTGGAGGGATCAAAACACACTCAATTTGAAGAAATGTTTATTCTATGTCCCTTTTGGGATCTTGCTAGGTCATGTGGTATGCAGCCAGGGCTTAATGGCTGACCCTGCTAAGATCGTAGTCATAATCAATTTGGAGGTGCCAAGAAGTGTAAAATAGCTACGCGCAATGTTGGGGCATACAGGATACTATAGGAAGTTCATCAAGGGTTATGACCATATTACCGCACCAATGGAAACATTATTGAAAAAGCATGCTACTTTCTGTTGGAATGAAGAATGTCAGTAGAGATTGGATGTGTTAAAGAAGAAAATGGTCACTACGCTGATCGTGGTCTTCCCAGATTGGAAGAAGGAATTCCATGTGCATGTGGACGCATCATGTATTGTGCTAGGAGTAGTACTAACACAGGCTAGTGAGGGAGAATTGGATCATCCCATAGCGTTCGCAAGTAGGAATTTTTCTAAGGCTGAGAAGAACTATTTAATGACAGAGCGCGAACGGTTGGATATGGTGTACATGCTCCAAAATTTATGACACTACTTGTTAGGCAGTCACTTTAAGATGTACATAGACCATTCTGTGTTGAAATACCTGGTCAACAAGCCTGTGTTGGGGGGAAGATATGCAGGTGGTTTTTGTTGTTCCAGGAATATGATTTTGAAGACATTGTGAAGCCAGGACAATTGAATGCAGGGCCAGACCATCTGTCACGCATTGAAACAGGAGAGGATCCTACTAATTTGGAGGAAGGACTGCCAGATGCACAACTATTTGCAGTGTGCATCGCGGAAAACCACTTTGAAGATATTATACACTTCCTGATGACGGGAACGACTCTAGAAGGGTACACCAGCCAATAAAAGAAGGAATTGGTGGTGCGCATGGCATACGTTTCTGTCATTGTAGGAGGACATTATGTAGGAAAAGCAATAGCGCAAAGTATATTACGTGATGGGTTGTGGTGGCCGACACTACATAAGGATTCAAAAGCTTGTTGTAGGGCATGTGATGCATGTCAAAGAATTGGCAGGCCATCATAGAGGGATGAGCTGCCTCTGAATCTACAAATATCATTACAACCTTTTGAGAAGTGGGCGATTGACTTTGTAGGATCGATTCAACCTCTAGGAAAGAAGACGGGTGTGCGATACATCATCACCGCGACTGAGTATTTGACCAGGTGGACGGAGGCGCAGCCGTGAAGGATTGTACAGGAGAAAGAACAATCGAATTCCTCTTTGAGTATGAGCTGACTAGGTTCGGTTGCCCGAATATTTTTATGAGTGATTGCGGCACGCATTTCCTTAATGAAACAATCAGTGCGCTGACAGAGGAATTCCAGGTTTATCATAAAAAAAGTACGCCATATCATCCGCAGGTTAATGGGATGGTGGAAGCGTTTAATAAGATATTGGAGAACGTGCTGACGAAGGTTTGCAATACATAAAGGAATGATTGGGATGTGCGCGTACCCGCAGTGCTATGGGCTTACAGAACAACTTGCAAAAATCTGACTGGACAAATGCCTTTTAGGCTGGTTTAAGGAATAAAAGTTGTGATGCCAATGAAATACATTGTACCTAGTCTACGAATAGAGGCATTCACAGGAATGGTGGATTGCAGAGCCTTGGAGGAGCGGCTCGCATAGCTGACAGAACTAGAAGCAAATAGATTTCTGGATGGATTCCATCAACAAGTTAAAAAGGAGCGTGAAAAGGCATGGCACGATTGACACATCAAACTACGCACTTTCAAGGTAAATGATTTAGTTTTATTATATGACATCAAGTTTGATAAATTTCCAGGAAACTTTTGGATCCATTGACTGGGGCCATATGTCATCAAGGAGGTTACCGATGGTGGACCAGTTCAGCTGATGAAGTTGAATGGAGATCCCTTCCCAGGAAAGGTAAATGGTAGCCGATTGAATCCATACACCAGGGATCCAAATGGATGACTATATGGTTGAAGCATAGTCTTAGCGCTCCAAGTAGCTGAAAGGAGGTGCAGGACTATAAACTACACTGCCCGAAATGTAGAGTTGCGCGATTGGGGAGATGAGCGGAAAGAGGGAATGTCACAGCATCAGCAGCAGCACGAGGGGAGCTGTGCTATCCAAGGAGAGACCACGCAGGGCAACTAGAAAGTGACCATTACAGTCACTGTTCATGATTTGATAGTGAGAAAACAGCTAAGAGGAGCGAGGGGCGGCATTTAAGGTTGAATTTAAGAGCGAGATCTTTGAAAATATGCCACCAATCTAGAATTTATGAGTGGATTTTGGGGGAAAAGGTCATATTTGAATTTGAATTTGCCTATAAATTACAGATGGTCGCCCAACAAAAAACACTTTGCACTTTGGGAATTGAGGTGTCGAGCTATTAGTTGCGCATGAACCCTTAGAGTTTTGAGGCTTTGGTGGCCAGTTCAGTGTTTGATAGGTTGCCTAAGGAAACCCAGGAGCACCTTACTAGCTGTTGACAATAATACTGAGAGGGGGGGGGGGTGAATCAGTATTATCTAATTCTTTTACCAAATCTTTCTTATTTA
>APFE031179907.1:8758-64842 GCA_000404065.3 Pinus taeda
CAGTGATCAGAGGAAGCTGGCACTAAAGGACAAACTTCGAAAGATCAAGTGTGAAAGGGATGAGACGATCTCTATGTATCTGACCAAGCTCATCACATGCAGGGATGAGCTTGCAAGTGTAGGGGTTGTGACATTGGATGAGGATATGGTGAGTTTAGCACTCCTTTGCCTTCTTAAGAGTTGGCATAGCTACCAGGACTCGGTGAATGGAAGGGAGAAACTGCCAGATTAGGAACGACTATGGTCAGATTTGATGTAGAAGGAGATCAGACGGAGCACTAGAGACAGTTCTTCATCCATGCATGATGAGGAGAATTGTGCCTTAGCGAGTAAGACAAAGAAGGGGAAGGAGAATGTTTCTCTTTCTGAATCTAGTTCTTCCAATGATGGGAAGAAGGTTGACAAATCGAAAGTGCGATGCTTTCGTTGTCATGAGGTGGGCCATTATGCTACAAATTGTCCACAGAGGAAATCCAAGAAGGCATCTGGGGAAGGATCTCAAGGTGAGGCACTTGCTTCATAGTTTGAGTTGGATTTCACACTCTTTGCATGCATGGTTTCATCCATGGTGGGAAGTGGTTGGTTTCTTAACAGTGGAGCTTCTTTCCACATGACCAATGACAAGAGTTTGTTCAATACTTTGGAGGAGAAAGATCTCCAGATACTCATAGAAATGGGTAATGATGAGAAGTATAGTGTCTCAAGTGTAGGCACGGTTATTTTTCAAAGGGAGCATCGAGCTCGCCTTACCTTAACTGATGTCAAGTATGTACCAGGACCGAAGAGAAACTTGGTGTCGATCGTGATGCTGGAAGACATAAGCTATGATGTAGTCTTCAGTAAGGGAAAGGTTTTCCTTAGACACATCATCACTAGACAGGTGAAGCAGATTGGTTCAAGGGTCAAGAACCTGTATGCTCTTGAGGTTCAAGATGCATGCAAAACCTTGAGTAGCAAGGCAACTGATGAAGACTTGGTGGTTGAGAGGGAGGGTATATTACCTCTGAACATGCAGAGCCAAAATAAGTCTTAGACGATTGTGGAGGAGCCACGATTGGTGCAACAGATTCAGGAGGCTATGGAGCAGCCACAACAGGGGAAGCTAAGTGGAGATTGAGTAGAGACATCTAGTCATGTAGAGACCTCCAGTAGGGGAAAACTTCGAGCCAGGTGGGTTGAGGGATCACATGCAGCCATACCTTCAGGTAGGAGGTGGGGTGATATAGAGTGATCGTCCCAAGGAGGAGGGGCAGGATCCTTGAGGTACCCAACCTCTTGGATTGAGCAATAGGGAATGAAAAATGGAAGTGCTAAAAATAGAAGTTCTATTTTTAGTAGTTCAAGTTGGATTCCTATTTTTAGATAGTCCCTGGTCTAAAATAGGAAGTAAATTTTGAATTTGGTCTTACCAGCAGTTTGAATATTAATTAATTAATTCTCCATGAGTTAATTAGTTAAGGAGAAGAAAACTTGAAGTCTTTGTGAGAACATGCAATAATTTCTCCACTGATTGGGGAATGTCTCCTTCATTTGCTCCACTGATTGAGGAATTAAGGATGAGTTCTATATTGAGAGGATCAGTTGACTTAGTTTAACTTAGTCAAGTTCAGTTAAATTAATTTAACAAGTTGTTAAATTAATGAGATACAGTTTGTTGATGCTTGCATGCATGTGACAACTATTGTTTTCAGATGATAGAGTATTCTCTCATGGATAACTGATGCATGTCAATTCAGAGAGAGACCTAGTTGAGATCAGAGAAGGGACAGTGTATTATCAGTTGGATGAAGATTTTTCCTATAAAGGAAGGTCATCCATGATGAGGATTTATCTCCTTCAAGTTTGTGCAGTTAGATTAGAGGTTAGTGAGTGTGTGAAGAGGTCAATTCACACAGGTGGCGGCACTAGACCTCAAGGAAACTGCACAGGGAAATAGGAGGCTTGGAGCGCAGAGGAGAAGGTTCGTGAGAAGCCTTTGACTGTCTATGAGCAACAGAGGGATTGTACTGAGAACTGGATAGCTTCCGAGCTAAGGCTTTGTGTAATATGGACTATATTTCCACTTGTATGATAATACAGAGATGGGGTTTTAGGCAGGTGCTTTCCCTGTGTAAATTCTTCTGTGCTATGTGTGATTAATTCCTTCTTATCAATTATATGTGTTCTTATTGATGTTGCTCATGGTTGATTAAGCTTCCACTAAATTTTTGTAGAAGTAGGTCAAGTGTTTTGCTTTAGTACATTGCATTATCAGGTGATCTACAGGTGATGAAATTTATACATGGTATCAGAGCTAGCCGATTTGAAGAAAAATTCTACATGGTATCAGAGCTAGATTATGTGTAGAAAAATTCTACAAAATTCTACATTTAGGAATTCATCAATTATTATTGCCAACATTTAAAATTATCAAGTTCAATTTCTATAACCACACTTATCCTAGAGATGAACCACACTATATAGTTCTAAATAAATGTCAACAATAGTAGTAATTTGAATAGAATAAATGCAAAAGATAAATTTCAAATTTTCATTTTTAATTTCATTAACACCAATCTTACACATAAATCTTGCAAACAAGTTTCTTTCAAGCTTCCAAATTTTTGTTTGCTCGTCTTTATAAAAGATCGAACTTCTTGATGCCATACGTCAACATATGGTCACATAGTTACTGGACAAAATTTTTTAGTCCATAACTAATATTCCTTAAAATAAATAGGACAATAATATGTTGTTGTTTACAACAATAGTGTGATGATATTTTCCAACTTGGGAGGGTTTTTTTATTGAAAAGGATAGAAATCATGTTCGAGATTCTTCAAACATGTGTTGTAAAGTACGAATAGATGCTTTTTTTATTGCTAATTTTTTTTCAATCTTGTGGAGCTTAATATGACTATAAAATGTACATTTTATAAAAAAAAATCATCATTTTGTTTTTTTCATTTTTTCTTTTAAACATGAGTTCACTTTCATCGAGGAATATATAGCTACTATTTGCAAGTGAACTTTTGAAGTCTCATTACATTAAAAGGCCTCACAACTTCTCCAAACCAAATCTCTTTGATTTATAATCTCTTTTAACTCCTCTTTTAAACCTCAATCCACCTCGAGCTACCACTTGTAAGTGAAGCCTCACTCTCATCAAAAGTATCTATTCATTGTCCAAAGTCAAATCTCTCTTCTTCATAAGCTCTCTTCACCCCTAGCTACCAAGTATCCTTAGAATATATCATTTATCTAATAATAATAATAGATGTGGTTACATTGGTATTTGCAATCATGACTTAGTTTATGAAGTCCTAAACCAAGACAAATTAACTAAGCTTGGAGATTTTATTCTAAATTTAAACTTGTAGAAACCATTGTCTTAAAAATAATTTTAGGAGTTTAATTTCATAATTTTTTTGCTCACTCTACCTCATGAGAAAATTGATATATATATATATATATATATATATATATATATATATATATATTATATATATATGTAGAACACCCTATATGACTGCTACTTATCCTGTACATATTATGTTCTGGGTGGTGAGACAAGATGTGTTGGCCCTATGTGCCTATGCCCATGTAAGTATTTTGGAGGCTTGGTTGCACATTTGTTTGTGTGTATTTTGGGGGCTTGTGTGACTATGTTTATGTGTTTTGAGGCTATACTACCTTTGCAATTTTATATTAATGAACCTTTGTGCTAAAAGGTCAATGATCCTAGCTATGTAAATGTGTATTCACACTCACATTAATAAAAATACACTACTACTATAGACCAAGTTAGACAAGAGCAATGGGGGGATAAAAATCTATGAGTGGGAAAGTGGGCTAAGTTCTAAGTGATGCGCTTAAGTATAAGGGGCTAAGGCATTATTAAAATGACCCAAATGTGAAAGGTGCACATGTTTTTATCCTAAAGTAGGAAAAATGGCTTCAAAGGGAACATTAATATAAAATGTGGAGAGATTAATGTAATTTTCATAATTTTCTTCCATTATTCTCATGGATTGTGACTACTATGACTGTGGAATTTCCTGTAGATTCACAAGCTCATGCAATTTACTAAAGCACATGAAGAGAATCTACTTCTACTTTCAACCAGCGGAAGCTAATAGATCGATGAAAACAATATGAACAAGAAGAAGACAAATCAATGGCACATAACACAATAAGTTTTCTCAGGGAAAGCCACAACTCAAAACCCCACCTATCTGTATTACATTAAATCAGAAATATGAGTGAAGATACAAATCTTGTTCTCACAAGAACAATTCTGCACAATTATGCTCAACTCTCTACCTCACAAGCTCGTTATTAGCGAATACTTAGCCAATTTTCATTGCCTACCAAGCCCCTATTTACTTGCACAATTCCTAGGATTAATAGCCTGTATTTAAAGGGAATTCATGCTTCCAAAACTAAGAAATCCAAACATAGGTCCTTCACTAATTGCATGTGTGACATTTACAACTCAATAAATCATACAACTGATAGTAACTGTCCCTGCACTCTATTCACAACCAAGTATTTCTTTGAACTGACATGCACAAGTTTCTCATGAGGGAATATTTAGTTAACTCGAATAACACGTGTGGATGCACTAGTGCACCAACTAACTGTTAGTCCTCTATTAGTTCCAAAAATAGTTAGAACTAATTTAACTAACCATAACCTAGTAAACTAAATTAACCTAATTACAAATAAACTCATCCCCGACACCTAAAATGTAGGGAGAACATATACATGACTACAAAAAGACTTCCAATTCGAAATTTCTAAGCTAATTAAGTTAATTAAACTTAATTAACTATTTACAAGTTTCTATGAGAATAGAATTCAATTTTAATTCTCAGTTTAATTCAAGGACAAATTAAACTGGAATTTCGTGTTGCCATTTCTCAACACTCCCTCTCAACAAGAAAGGTATTATCTGCTACCCTGATCCTTCCTCTGTGAAACTCGAATTTACATCTTGACAATGGCTTTGTCAAAATGTCAGTATTTTTCTCCTTTGTGGGAATGTACTTTAAAAACATGATCTACCTCAATACACAATATTAGAGATGATGATACTAGATATCAATGTGCTTGGCCCTATCATGAAAACCTAGATTTTCAGATAGTTTGATACAACTTTGATTATCGCAGTAAATCATTGTCGGATCCATCTGTTGACCAAACACACCAACCAGGATCTTCCTCATCCATATGGACTCACATGTTGCATGACTTGCAACTATGTATTTTGCCTCTGCTGAACTAAGTGCAATCGATCTTCGTTTCCTATTGTACCAGGAAACTGTTGTTGACCCATTACTGAAAATCCCTCCTAATTTGCTCTTCCTGTTGGATGGAGCCCCTACCCAATATGCACTGTGAAGCCTTGAAGCTTCACTCCCTCTGTCTGTCTATACCATAATCCATACTGAGAAGTTCCCCTGAGGTATCTCAATACATGCTTTGTCACCTTCCAATACAGCTTGGTAGGCCTAACCATCACTTGAATAAGCTAGTTAACTGCATAGCATAAATCTGGTCATGTGTTCACCAAGTACATGAGTGGACCCACAAGTTGTCTATAAAGAGTAGCTTCAACTACCTCTACCAAAGTAGCATCCTCCTTCCTCTAGTTACTAGCTAGAGGAATCCCCATAGGCTTGCAACTCTCCATGTGGAACCTCCTGAGTATCTCATTAGCATACTTGCCTTGAGACACTAACAACACCCCATCACCCTACCATACTTCCATGCCTAGAAATTAATGCATGAGACCCAATTCCGTCATCTCAAACTCTCTTGCAAGGTCCTCCTTGCAAGATTTGATTAGTTGATCATCACCTGTCAGTATGAGACCATCAACATAAAGTACAATTATCAACAATTTACCTTCCACCACTATGTGGTACAGGTTTGCATCCACTTCACTCTTCATGAATCCCAACCCAGTGAAGTAGCTATCTATCCTAGTGTACCAAGCATGAGGTGCTTGCTTCAGCCCATACAATGCTCTCTTGAGCTGACACACATGCAACTCACGGTCGAAGGTTTCAGAACCTCCAGGATTCTCTATGTACACCTCTTCCTCAATCGTGTCATTAAGGAATGATGTCTTTACATCCATCTAATGTATATTCCACCCCATCTGCACTGATATTTCCAATATAGATTTGATCAGCGAGTTCCTTGCAACAGAAGAAAATGTTTCATCATAGTCAATCCCCTCTACCTGTGAAAATCCATAGGCCACAAATATAGCCTTATGCTTCTCCACGCTACCATTTTAAGCATTCTTTACCTTGTAAAGCCAACGAGAGCTCATGATGGAATTATCCTACGGTCTCGGGACCACATCCCAAACACTCTTACGAACTATGGAGTCATACTCCTCCCCCATGACATCAACCCAAACTGGCTACTGCATTGCTTCCTCAAAGGAAGATGGCTCTATCACAACACATCCTCTCATAAGAGTCATGTATCCAGTGTACCTGTCAGGTGACCTCCTCTATCTGCATTGTGATGTGGGCGCTCCCACATTCTCTCTAATATCCGAAAACAATCTATATGCCTCTCTGGTGCGCTTTCTCCCATCTCTGGAAGACTCTGCTTGAGTGGATGTCTCCACTCTTGGATCCTTTACATGTGGTTTCTCCACATCAGTCTAAGGCTTCTCAACCTTAGGAGCTAAAATCTCCTCAACTGCATGTAGCTAAAGCTCCCTCTCAAGGGAAACTAGCATGGCCTTCTCCTCATCAACTTTGACATCCCTCTGAACCACTGTCATCCTGCTGGTCAGCAAGTATACTCGATAGTTGTGAGGTGTATCAGTGTACTCCACAAATACCCCAACTCTGTTGTTAGCTCAATCTTCTTCCATGCATCTTTGGTCACATGGAAATATACCGATGACCCAAAAACCCTGAAGTGACCAAAATCTGGCCTCTTATCAAAATAAGCCTCCTTTGGTACCTTCATCCCAAGAATTTGATGTGCGCAATGGTTTTGAACATAAATTGTTGTGTTGCATGCCTCAGCCAACAAGTGTAGTGGTAGGCCCTGATCATGCAACATTGCCCTCACTGCCCCTACTATGCTTCCGTTCTTCCTCTCTGCCACCCCATTCTGCTGAGGGTTATGGGGTGCCATCAACTCCCATTTAATCTCTTCCACTACATAGAAGTTCTTAAAATTGTTTGAGACATACTCATCATTGTTATCACTCCATAGAGCTTTCACCTTCTTTCCCAACTCTTTCTCAACGAATGCTTTAAATTCACAAAAGTTTGTGAAATTTTAATCCTTCTTTGCATGAAAAATATCGAGCATTTATGAGAAAAGTCATCAACAAATATAACATAATACATGTGTTTCTTTGTGGATGCTGTCGAAAATGGCCAACACGCATATGAATGGAATAATTCTAGAATATCCTCTATTCGATGTCTCTGTCGTGAAAGGAAGACTTGGTGTACCCAAAGTACACCCCTTGCATGTATCAACTTACTCTAGTGTACCTTTGAGCGAACCGGTGGAGATCTGTGGCATGATCTTCAAAGCCCCATGATGTAAGTGACCTAATTGCATGTGCCACAACTTGCCAACATCTCAGCTTTGTACCATCTATAATTTCATGCTCAATGCAACACCATCCTCTACTCCAGCTTATAGAGATTCTTCACCTGAATCCCTATCTCCTTTACTTGACCCATGGCTATATGTCAAAGGAATGCCTTTCCTTTTGAGAAGATCACATCATAGCCTCTATTGTCAAGCATGGAAATGTATACCAAGTTCTTCATCAGCCCGAGCACATACATAACATTATTCAAGGTGAGTGGAGCCCCATGCTTCCTTTTTAAAGTAACCGTGGCCAATCCAGTAGCACTATACCTCTCGTCATCACCCATCTTGATATGCTTATGAAGATCTTTCTCCTCCAAGTCACTAAATAACTCCTTGTCACCATTCATGTGGAATGAAGCTCCATTGTCTAAGTACCATACATTTCCTGTCATTGATGACACCATGCATGCAATGAGGGAAAATTCCAATTCGAATTGAGAGGCAAAAGTCTCACCCACCACTCTTCTTGAGGATTTATTATTAGACTTCTTTGAGTGGGAAATTTGTAGCAAAATGGCCCAGCTCATGACAATCAAAGCATTTCACTTTCGTCATGTCTTTCTTCTTACCTCCATGGAAATAATTTGATTTGGAATGGGACACTTTCCCTTCCCCTTCTCCGCATTAATATCTAAGACATAGTTCTCTTCATCATCAGTCTTTGATGAAGAGCCATCCTTGGTGTTCCTCTTGATCTCCACCTACGTCAAATTCGACCATAGTCATTCGCAATCTGATAGCTTCTCCTGACCATTGAAAGAGTCCTGATAAATATGTCAACTCTTTGAGAGTCCTAGAAGAGCAAGAATCACCATATTGTCCTCGATAATCATGATTCCAACACTTCCAAGTTCATCACGACATTGAGTGAACTTGGTAAGGTATTTTGGAATAATCTCGCCTTCATTTTTATTTTTCAAAGTTTATCCTTCAGTGCCAATTTCCTTTGGTCATTGTTTCTTTGATACAAGTTCGTCAATTCTTTCCACATAGCATACAAAGTTTCCTTTCCATGGAGACTCAAGGAAATGTGGTCTTGAACTCCCTAAAGGATTATCCGCCTTGCCTTTTCCACACACTGCTTCCATTCGACTAGATTGTATGCATCTAATGTTGTTGGCTTAGGAATGTCTTTATCAATGAATTACTTCAAGACATTATTGTCCAACACAACCTCCATTCTATCGCTCCGGCCTATATAATTTGAGCTACCTTCCAAGGGATACTCGAGCCACAAACCATAGAATGCCATCTAAAGTATGTATTGCAAATTCGAATTGCATCTGTACCCAAAACTCAAAACTTCAAAATATCCTCTAGTATATTGAATTCAACTCTGATACCATGTAGAATTTCCTATAGATTCACAAGCTCATGCAATTTACTAAAGCACATGACATGAATCTACTTCTACTTTCAACCAACGGAAGCTAATATATCGATGAAAACAATATGAACAAGAAGAAGACAAATCAATGGCACATAACACAATAAGTTTTCCTTGGGAAATCCACAACTCAAAACCCCACATATCTATATTACATTAAATCAGAAATATGAGTGAAGATACAAAGCTTGTGCTCATAAGAACAATTCTGCACAAGTATGCTCAACTCTCTACCTCACAAGCCCCTTATTAGCCAACGCTTAGCCAATTTCCACTTCCTGCCAAGCCCCTATTTCCTTGCACAATTCCTAGGATGAATAACCTGTATTTAAAGGGAATTCATGCTTCCAAAACCGTGCAATCCAAACATAGGTCCTTTTTTATTGCATGCATGATAAATCATACAAATGATAGTACACTTTCCTTACACTTTAGTCTCAACTGGTTCTTTCTTTTAACTGACATCCATGAGTTTCTCATCAGTTAATCTTTAGTTAATTGGAGTAACACTTGTGGATGCACCAGTGCACCAACTGACTATTAGTCCTCTATTAATTCCACAAATAGTTAGAACTAATTTAACTAACCATAAATCTGTAAACTGAATTAATCTAATTACAACTCAAATAAACTCATCTTGGACCCCTAAAATTTATGGAGAACATATACATGGTTACAGAAAGAATTAAAACTTGAAATTTCTAAGCTAATTAAGTTAATTAAACTTAATTACCTATTTACAAGTTGCTATGAGAATAGAATTCGATTTTAATTCATAGTTTAATTCAAGGACAAACTAATCTGGAATTTCTTGTTTCCATTTCTCAATAATGAGCATGAGATTTTCTCTAGGGATATTTGGAGACTTATGTTTCTATATTAACCTATTGATCCTATGTGGATTTTTGTGTGCACTTCTTTTTGGATTGGATTATGGTAGGATAGATCCATGGAGAGAAGTGTAGTGATAATTTGATAAGTTGGTATATTAGCTTATTGGTGCTATTATGGACCTTAGTTGGATTTAGGAAGCCTTTTGCTTTGGTGGAGTCAAAATGCCCCAACTTGGGGTTGACCCACTGCTTAGAGTATTAGAGTACTGTGGTCTATGGATATGTGGAGCATTTGAGGTCTGCAACCAATTGGTTCCATTTCTACAAGATAAGCATTATTATTGTATTTTGTTTTATATATTTTCTCTATGTTTATATAATGATTGCATAATTTTCTAATTCACATGTGTTATATGCATGAGAAATATGTTATTTAATATCATGTCATAGTGTCATGGGCACACATGAAAAACATATATATTAACATTCTAGTTACTAGAAAAGACCAAGACGACATGGTTATTCATGATATCATAAGTATGTGAACCATAATTAAAAGAAGAATTTGGAACCAATATTTATTGAAGGTAGTAATGCGTCCCAATGGACGGCTAAAGGCATTACAAAATGGTATCAGAGTGAAGGTTAGAGAACTTGGGATGTATGGGTTATAAATTTCCTTCAAAGAAAAAGTTGTAGGTAACATGCTATAGATTCGACAAAGCTCCTCAAGGAAAGGAAATGGGAAAAGAAAATGAAGACATATGAGATATGATCAAGTCCAATTGGTAAGTGAGTTGTTACAGATTTGTAATGGGAAGCTATTTGTATGCCCGATGGAGAGAAGAACAATCAGAAGGCTGAATCCCTTCTTGCAAAAGTTTGTGAGCTTAATCCTTTCATAGGAGACCCCCATGTTCTTCTTGCTCATATATACAATTCCCAAGGGAGGTATGATGAAGCAAAGAAGGAATCAGAGATAACACTAAGGCTAATGCTAGAGTGGGGTACAACTTGGGACAAAAGGATGTCATGGGAAGGGTGGGTTGCATGGAAAAGGGTGCTACTGGCGAAGGCCAAGGAAAAATCGTGGCCTCACATCACTTGGGGACTCTTGAATTTAGGCCTTGTGAAGTGTCACGCGGAATGAGTCGATCTTGCGGACAAGATCGACCTTCCTAGAATCTAAAGAAGACCTAATGACAAGCAAACCAACCAGACACTATCTTTCTCTAAATGTGCTTTTATAAATAATGGCAAACAAGTGTGTTTAAGGCCTATCTTATGTCCAACGCAAGTTTGGGGATGCCTTCGCTCCTTTGATCCAAATGAGTTCCTTTGTCGCGAACCTGCAAACACCAACAAGGCAAACAAATTAAATAGCACCTAAAAAACCAATATCATAAAACATATTTAACATGAAAGTCAAGGAGTCCATGAAACAAATAACATGAGATACTTGTTAAGAAAAATGAGTCTGATTGTATTAATTCAAAAGAAGAAGAACTTTACAACCTTTGCCTTGACGCTGTACAAGCTCCTCCCAAGGTCCAACAAGAAGTTTCCTCTACTTTGACAAGCTTCACTCACTCCCCAATGAAGCCAAAAAGGTATGTGATCTCTCCTCTTAAGCTCAACTAGGAAGTCTTGATTTCACCAGCATTTACCCTAAAAAAATGTTCAGCTTCTAACCTCCCTAGCCACTAACCCAATGCCTCAATTTATAGTGCAATGGAGGGGAGTTACTAGGTCCTCCTTGAAAGGGATAGAATCCTCCTTCAAAGGGATAGCTCCTCCTAACAAGGGATTAGCTCCTTCTCTTTTGGGATGCATGAACCACTTTGGAGCGAACAATCCACGTCAAAAATTCCTTCTAGAAACATCTAGAATTAACCCAAAGTGAGTTTTTTAAGATAAAAATTGCGCCTTTTGACTTTCACAGGGCTACGCACCCTCCCCTTTACAGACAAAGCGTACAGATACGCAGGTAACATGAAAAAAGGGTGCGGGCCCGCAGGTAAAAGTGAGAGAAAGTGCGGAACCAGAGCTTTATTGATTTTTAATGTCTTTCTCTCATTTTCAAAGCTTGACAAGAAGGGCTGAGGTCTGAGACTTGCTTAGGAGGACAGTATAAATGATGATAGACCCTACTGACTTCAAATAGTCATGGTGATGATATTTTTGTGTAACAACCTAGTCAAGAACTTGAATTAACCATGCCTAACCATGACAGTCGTTTCGTTAAACATATGGTGAACATGAAATCTACAAGCCATGAATACATATCTAAACATAGGGGCCTGAAACTTATCTTAGATTCACCAAGGTGGTCTTATGCTCTCTCTTAATAGTTGCAATAAGATTTGTTAGCTCATGCATTCGTCAACCAACCCAATACATATCAATTCATGAATAAGCCATAGCTAGAGTATATGACATATCCATGCTTATAACCAACAAATAATCATCATATTAACTATGACATAACAACCATCAAATCATCATATTAATCAATACAAATGCTTCACAGTTTTCCATAGGAAAATAGCTCTCATTAAATGATGCAAAAGGCAGCCAACTTAGGGACTTCCACGTACCACCCGACCATAGCTGAACCAAATATTTCTTTCAGCCAATCACCCTCGTGCCATATTCCAAGCATGAATGTGGGATCTCATGGGATAAACCAAGAAATAAACAACCAAGGGAATCCAGAGTTTAAAACACCTCCACCCTCACGCTATCGTGATCTTGCCTAAACCGGTCCAGAGATCACAAAACCTAAATCAAGTTTGGATGCCTCATAATTCCTTCACCATCCCTTGAGAAATTTTCCCGTCTCCACCCACCTGTCGAGGGCTTCTCAATGAAAACCATCTCCACCCCTAACCCTTGGGATTTTCCTAAGACCACCTCACTTGGATCCAAATCCTTCCAACAATCCAAAGCTCAACCAAGTAAAGGCAAGGAAAGGTTGAAAACATTGTCAAACCAGGAAAAACCCATGCCAGTGACAACAAATGATCCAAATACACAAATGCATGCACCATGTATTCACACTACAGCTAGGAAATCACACATGCAACATGTTACTTGCAAGTCCTCCAATTTAAGCTGCTTGATCCAATTGTTCCTTGCTCGTCCTTTGCTTTCCTTGTCCTTTCCTTGCTTGTCCTTTTATTTCCTTGTCCCTCCTTTGCTGTCCTTTGATTTCTTGCTTGATTTATCCTCTTGGTGCTATCTCCTCTCTCCAACAAGCTCCAAAGCCAAACTGACAAAAGGCTAATAAAAAGTTGTCAATCGATCCTCATAAGTCTTTTTATTATTGATGCCTCTAATTTCTTCATTTTTCCTTCAATTTCCTCCTCATGAAAACTTGTGACCTTTCATCTCCCTTTTCCCCTATTTTCCTTTATTTTCGTAAATAAATGCCACTAATTGCTACTTTTCCTTTCCAAAGCCTTTGCCAATGCCTTTTCCAATTTCCTTTAGCCATAATAAACAACAAGTGATGCCCACTAGAATGTTTTCCCCAACATTCAACTTGGAATAAGTGTCCCATGAACTTGGTCTTTTTTGCCTTTATTAACTTTATTACATTAATTTTTAACTCGGGGCTATTATAATAAAGTTCGTATATGCAGTAGAATACTCAGAAGATTTGAAATATATTAATATCCATGATAGGACAAATGTATTTATATAGGAATATATAGAAGATATGGGACGATTGAATTGTTACAAATGAGGGTCCACTTATATACCTAGGCAGGTACCCCTTTATGAATACTCATGTCCTTAGGGACATGCCTCTTCACTAACTAATTACTATTTAATTAACTATTCTTTATTATTATTTATTAATGTATCTTTTTATTATTTTTATATAAATTATATTCATAATATTTCCTTCATCTTCATAAAGCTTTGTCCTCAAAGTTTATCACTGACAATGTGTGTCATTTGTTTTTTATCTTTGTAATCTATTCACATCTCTTAGAATTCTTTTACTTGTCATCTTCGTTAATGCAAGATGGTAAGATCCTTCGAGTGATAAATAAAATTGTTGAACTGAGAAGGGTTCTCACCATCCTAAATTAATCTTTTGTGGATCTTTGCAGTTATGTGATAGTTGTGATTAATTGTTATCGTCATACGAGATTGTGCTGACATCATTATTCTTTGGAACATAAGTTTGTTGTTTCTGTTATGAGTGATACATATACACAAACTGATTGAGATGTCTGCTCTTGTGATTCGAATTTTGATAAGGAGTTCTTCTGGTTTCATTTTCCCTTATCATGTGTGTGGCAATTTCCTTATTTACTTCGGGTACTGATGTTGTTGAGTTGGATACAAAAACTTCGCTTGGAACTTTCATCGTCTAAACTACAACATCTGAATATGTTTTTACTTCAACGGGTTGGTTATCTTCTTGAGTTGTGATATTGGTTAGATGGGTATTTGTTCCTTTATCTTCAACTTGGACTGAAGGCTTCCACACTTCTTTTGTGATAAGTTCTTCTAATTTGTTTTTCAACAATTTATTATCATCCTTGAGTTTCTTAATTTGAGTGAATAGATTTTGATTGTGATTTATGTGACATATGAGTTCTTTAGTTTTTTATTCATCGACCTTATTTTCATAGTTTTGACATTCAAGCTTTTCATTTTTTAAATCTTTGATTTGTTCTAGTAACATTTGATTAAGGGTTTTTAAGTGCAAATTTTCTTCTTCCTTCTCCCATAGATTTTTATTGAATTTCTTCTAGAGACATTCATTTTCTTCTTCTAATTTTGTCTTAATAGCTTTGGACTTCTTAACCTTCATGAGTAATTTTTGACTATGGTCCCTTAGACACCAAATTTCTTTGTTACTTTATGTTGATTCTTCGTACAATCGATCTTCAAGATCTTTATATTTATTTTCCGATGCTCCATTTTTTCATTGAAGTTCTACGAGTTCTTCTTTTTTTAATTTGTGTATGTGTATTACCTTGATATTCTTCAAAAATAAACCATTTATGGCATTTCAAACAAAATGTTGTGTGATTTTTAAAATCTGACAAATATTCAAATTCTACAATTTAAATGGACATGTGGTCCAAAACGTAGAAATGTTTATGAGACTCATATTTTCTTCCTTCATTTGTGGATTATAATCATTATTTTTTCTGCAACAATTGAGTCCATTATGTGTTTGTCGATGATTTTGTCAATGATACTTTGATCAAGGAGTTTATATATTCTTTGTATGAGATACCCACTTCTAAATATATTAAGTGCCATTTTATTTGATGGATATTGAACGCCTTTATGAATTCCTTTAACTTTTATTTTCCCCAATTATATATATATATATATATATATATATATATATATATATATATAGATAGATATATATATTCCCCCACTTTAAAGAGGGTTAATATAGATCCACTTTGTCAATATGTTGTCATGTTATATTTATTTATTAAAATTTTTTATATGTTATTTAAAAAGTATCTTTTTTTTCTTAAAATTTTCCCTTTGTAAATTATATTAAAACTTATTTTCCTTCAAATATATTTTTGGTCTTAAAAAATGTGAAGAGTTTTGACTATACAACAGTCACATAGGAATTCAACTGTTATTGTATAGTCAGTGGTCGATTGTACGGACGTGACCTTATCAAGATAGGATGCAAATATGTTATTCATAAGCTCGTACAGTTGAATCTGATTGACGATGACAATTAAAATATGGTGGCAGGTTTGTGTGCTCTTTGATTTTTCTTTAGATTGTATGGCAACATGAAAATGACCTGCATGTTGCAGACTGTTAGCGACCTGAGGGGCAGACGACTATGGTGAACGGTTGTGTTGCTACGTGAGGTGTGCGGCTGAAGAATTCAAACAACTATATATATATTCCCCACTTTAGAGAGGGTTAATATAGCTCCACTTATTTCAATATGTTGTCACATTATATTTATTATAATTTTTTTTATATGTTATTTAAAAAGTACTTTTTTTCCCTTAAAATTTTTCCCTTCGTAAATTATATTAAAATTATTTTCCTTCAAATATATTTTCAGTCTTAAAAAAATGTGAAGAGTTGTGACTATACAACAATCACATAGCAATTCAACTGTTATTGTATGGTCCGCCATCAGTTGTATGGACACGGTCTTATCAGGATAGGATGAAAATGTGTTATTCATAAGCTCGTACGATTGAATTTGATTGACAACGACAATGAAAATACGATGTCAGATTTGTGTGCTCTTTGATTTTTCTTTAGATTGTATGGCAACATGAAAATGACCTGCATGTTGTGGACGGTTGACAACATGAGGGGCAGACGACTGTGGTGAACAATTGTGTTGCTACGTGAGGTGTGCAACTGAAGAATTCAGACAGTTCAAATGGATCTATGATGGCTAGTTGTGGTAGATGCCACAGGCAATGTTGTTAGTGACTGTTGTTCTGTGTCTCGATTGCAGAGAACCGACGATGGTTGTTGTTTGTCAACAAAGTGTTTTTTTTAATAACCTCTCTCTCTCTATATATATATATGTGTGTGTGTGTGTGTGTGTGTTTATAATCTCTCTCTTTTAAAATAGTTTTGACCTTTTATTTTTTTCTCAATATATATTGACGACTTCTTCTTCTTCTTCTTCTTCTTCTTCTTCTTCTTCTTCTTCTTTTTTTAACTTGGGTTTTTTCACAAAAAAGAGTGTGTGTTATTCACAATGCACATTTCTAGTGACAAAGATAAGGAGGTTCAGGATGCAGATGTTTTGAGCAGATACCTAGTCCTACAACAGTTCCAAAATGTATTTCTTGAAGATATTTCAGAGTTGCCACCTCACAAGGAGGTAGAATTTTCTATTGAGTTAGCGCTAGGGGCAACTCTAGCATTAAAAACACCTTACAGGATGAGCACACCTGAGTTGGGAGAGTTGAAGTTGTAGTTGAAGAAAATGTTGGACAAGGGATACATTAGGCCAAGTGTATCCCCTTGGGGCGCACTGGTATTGTTTGAGAAGAAGAAGGATGGTAATTGAACAAAGTGACCATCAAGAACAGGCACCCATTACCGAGGATTGATGATTTGTTTGATCAGCTAAAGGGAACAACAATGTTCTCTAAGATCGATTTGAGGTCAGGATACCATCAGGCACGCATCAAAGCAAAGGACATATACAAGACTGTACTCCAGACCAAGTATGGGCATTATGAGTTTGTTGCAGTTCCATTCGGTTTGACTAATGTTCCAGCTACATTTATGTGTTTGATGAACAGTGTGTTGCGTCCTTATTTGGAGAATTTTGTTATTGTCTGAATCTGAAGAAGGATGTAGCAGAGTTCATGGCTAGATGTTTTGATTGTCAACATGTGAAGGCAAAGTGTAAGACTCTAGGTGGACTTCTACAACCGATTACGATTCCAGAGTGGAAATGGGAGGTCATTTCCATGGACTTTATCACATGGTTTCCAAGAACAGTGATACAACATGATTTCATCATGGTTGTTGTGGATAGGTTGACAAAGGTTTCACACTTCCTTCCAATGAAGTCTACATTCTCAGCTAGCGATGTAGCACGTGTATTCATTAGAGATGTGGTCAGATTGCATGGAGTTCCAAAGATGTATCAGATAGGGATGGAAAGTTCACCTCCAAGTTTTGGAAGGATTTATTTATAGGTTTTGGAACAAAGTTGGCCTTCAGTACAACTTATCATCCGTAGACAGATGGGCAGACTGAGACCGTCAATATGATATTGGAGGACATGTTGAGGATGTACACGATGCATCAACAACGAAAGTGGGAAGAGTATCTTTCATTGGTAGAGTTCGCTTTCAAGACTGGGTATCAGGAATATTTGAAGATGAGCTTGTTTGAGGCATTGTATGGGTGGAGTTGAAATACTCCCATTAGTTGGAGTGATCCAGTTAACAGGGTGTTGATTGGACTGGACGTGTTGGCGGACATGGAATAGGAAATGCAGGTTATAAAGAAGAATCTAAAGGCAACACAGGATAGGCAAAAGGAATATGCATATCAGAACAGGTTGTTCAAGGAGTTCCAGGTTGGGGAACAGGTGTACTTTCACATCAAATAAAAGAAGAGCTCCTTGTGGATTGGATCATGTGCCAAGATGGCACCACGGTTTTGTGGACCCTTCAGTACTATTAAGAGGATTGGTCCAGCAGCATATCGACTTGCACTACCTTCGAAAATGAAATTCCATGATGTCTTCCACGTGTCATTGATTAAGAAGTATTTTAAATTTTTTGATCATGTGATTGACTGGTCTATATTGCAGGTGGAACCAGATGGAGAATTCTAGTCGGAGCCTCAGTGCATATTGTAGAAAAAGGTGCTCATGCTTTGAATCTGAGCAATCAAGCAGGTTAAGGTGCAATGGAAGCACTTTAGGCCCAATGAAGCTACATGGGAGATGAAGGATCAGAGGCGAGCAATGTATCCTTCATTATTTGTCGATTGAGGTAAAGCAGTTTTGGTATGCGTCTTTGGTATATGTCTTGGTACATGTTTGATGATGTTTTGGAAAATGTACATATGTATATGGATGTAAATACCGTCATGAGCTATTTTATAAAGCTCCAATAAGCAATATGGGTGTTAATTTAGTATAGTTATCATGTAGTGATGATGTCATGTTATTATGTTATCATGTTGGTTTGCTTTCAGCAGGGTGATCATTGTAAATACTGCATCGAGCTATGTTATAAAGCTCCATGAGCAGTATGTTTTCTTTCCAAGCAGTTTTGTTGAGGTATATGTGTGATTGAACGCCAAGGATGGTGTCCCCCAAACAGGAGAGTTCTGTAACAGCCCTGGTGAAAATTCCACGTGATAAAAGTTAAAAATAATAACCATGGTTGATGGGACACTTATTCCAAGCTGAATATTGGGCAAGACATCCTAAGGGGTGTTCATTTGGTTCATTAATTGCCTAGGGAATTGGAAAAGGCAATGGATAAGGCTTTGGAAAGGAAAAATGGTAATTTTTGGCACAATTATTTATGAAAATAATGGGAATTAGGAGAAAAGGAAGGTGAAAGGTCACATGTTGCATGTGAGGAGAAAAATGAAGGAAAATAATGGAAAATGAAGAAAAATAGAGGCCTTAGTTTTGGAGCTCTCTCAATATTCTCTCTCTCTCATTCATGGACACTTACAGTTTTCTTGGAACACTTTGGCGTTGGATCAAGAAAGAAAAAGGAAGGCAAGAGGAAAGAAGGCGAAAGCAAGGAAGAGAAGGATCAAGCAGCTACAACATGATTCTTTGCAGGTATTGATTTGCATGTATGATTTCATTGCTATATTTGGAATGCATGGCATTGCATGTGGTTGTTTTCTGTCATGGCATGGTTTTTTCTAGGTGTGATAATGTTTTTAGCCTAGCCTTTTCATTTCCGGATAGCCTTGATGAGATGGGTTCTCATACTTTGGTTGAGCTGGAACGCCAGATGGATTCGAAGCTGAGTGGGGTGGATCTCCGAAATGACAAACACATGGCCTAGTGGTCCTTGAACCAGATTGTGGATCACGGTAAAGCCACTGGCTTAGTCACCCTTGAGCCAGACTGTGGGTTGCGGTAAAGGCAGGATTGTGTGCTTCGATGGCCTAGGAATCCTTGCCGGTGAATGGAGGGATATACGGTAAAGCCAAGAGGTGGATTTCTTTCCGTTGGGCCTAGTAGTCCTGGGATGGGATGTATGGTAAAGCCTAGAGAGTGGGCCTTGGTGTAGGGCCTAGTGATCCCTAGATCGAACTGTGGATTACGGTAAATATTGAGAGACTAGGAGGCACTCAAATTCCTCATGGTGTAGGTGGAGAACTCTGGTAGGATCCATGCTTGTTTGGTTATTTTTGGTTGGTTATGAGTCCCACATTCATGCTTGGAATATGGAATGATGATGATTGGATAAAGAGAGATTTGGCTCAGCCAATCTATGGTCGGGTGTAAAGTGGTAGTCCCATCCCCAATTGGTTTCTGCATTCATTAATGAGAAATTTATTCCCTTGGTTTTCATGTGTAAATGGATTCGCTTAGATGTGGATTCTATGGTTGGTGTATTCATGGTATTTCTGTTGTTATTATGTTGGTTATGTATATGTTTTAGGACAACAACTGTGTATGGATCTCATCATGTTTTCACTTGTAAATGAATGAACATTGTATCTATGACCTAATAGATTATTATGAAGCAAATGTTATAAGGGAACAATGCTTCATAGCAATTCTGAAATAAGGATGAGACTCCTATGCTTAAATCTGTTGTTTACTCCTGTATATTAAATATTCGTGACATGTTTAACGAAATGCCTGTCAAGGCTAGTAGGGGTCTGGTTAAGGGCTTGTTCAAGTATTTACATTTGCATCATTATTTCCTTGTTATCTCTCTGTTCTAGAGGTGTAATTCAATTATGGGCAGTGACTTAGGCTTTAGGCTTGAAAAAGTGGCTCAAATCCTTGGGACGTTAGCATAGCACTAAGAAAAATAATCCCTGGACGTTGGCATGCCTTGTCACAAGAGTGTCCATATCCTCCTAGACGTTGTCAGGCCCATAACATGGGAGCGTCCAGAGGTCAAGTGACCTAAAACCTCAGTGGGACGTAGGGGTTGGTTACCAGAAGTGTTGGGATGGTTCTTATGGGTCCTGTCGCTGATGTGGAAGGTCTATATGATGTGTTTCCATCGATTCCATTTCCTTAAGGTCATCTAGGAGGTTGAATCCAATTATAGTAGTCTCTCGTCACAAGTTTACCCTGGTTGGCTAGTTACTTGGGTAGATGTGGGAGAAGGGTGTTACATTGTTATTTGGTTGCATGCTATTTTCATAATTTTGAATCTAATTACAATAATCTCCATAAGGGTTAGTGACTACTTAAACTTATGCTTATGCTCAATCTTCATTGAAAATCTATGAGCACTCTCAAGTTTTCTCATGGTTTGGATTCCATATTTTGATTGATGTATTGGTGTAATCCATATTCATTCTTGAGAATTATATTACTTTCCTCCAATATAATGTTCAAGTGATCCATAACATTATATAACTTATTAATAGACTCATCATGAAATGACACAATTTTTCCTCCTCATATATTGATCTTCTTAATATTTTAGATGATAGAATTTGTCATGCATTTCTTGCATAAATCCACCCATGTAGTGGTAGTATCACAACTCTCCACACTCTTCATTGTGCACTTTACCCCATGCTTTAAGTCATAGACATCTCCATGGTCGCAAGTTTAAGCTTTTGTACATAATTGAAGTTATTAAAAAAAATGTCTATAGCATGATAAACCATAGTTAATAGCTTTAGGAATAATATTTCCTTTGAAAAATGCAATATTATTATAAACCTTCACCTTGAAGAGATTTTAATTTCTAAATAAACCAAATCAAAGTTGACCACTATAACTTGGGGTTACGACATCATTGATTTGCATCATTAGAGCCCTCAAATCCCTAGTCAATACTTTTTGCCAACATGCATTAGGTTTTTGACGGTGAGATTTTGCATTGCTATTGCATCATAATGCAATGCTCAAAATCGTTGTTTGTTAGATTTTCGTGTTTACATCATTTGGCATCATTATTGTCTCATACATGTGTTTCTATAGTTTTTTGTGCATTGAACTCGTTGTGTTTGCATATCAATTATGTCATCTTTGCATAATGCTTGTGTTATGTTTTATGTCTTGCTTGTAATGTGTTTGACATCATGCTTACATTAGAGGCAACATTAATACATTTATTCACTTGGTATTGTGTTGAAAATGATGATATGGGTATGAGCTACGGTTGACGTGGAGACAATGCACTCTCCAACGTAGCATTAGAACAATTAATGAATAATCAATGTTTAGTTTATCACACCATATCTATTATTTCTTTGAGATCAATCTAACATATTGTACATTGTCATCAATATAAGAATTCACATTTTCTAATAGCGGTAAAAGACTTCAATGTGAATTCCATTGTTTTTATGTGAAGTAAAATCTCTAACATAACTTCATGGTACTCTAAAAGTTATTTGTTGTTAGCCTATCTATAAACTAATGGCTTGTTGTGTTATTTGTAGAAACTTGAATATAAAAGATCCCAAATTTAAACACTAAGCGAGCAAGGGTGTCACCTTCAAAATATCTTGCTACGTCTTACCAGAAACAATTTAATTTTTTTTTACCATAACATCAACTTTATAGTAAACCCCGGATGCGGGTGGCAATTAAGGAATTTAAGGCGATGATACGGGACGACGGCAGGCAAGATGGCCACTTGGCCCCCTACAACCATTCCAAGACCAGCTTGATTAATCCTCACGACACCTCATAGGCAGCATTTAATGCCTGCTCTTGCTGAGGCAAAAATCATCAACTGCATAACCATGGCACTGGTGATTCACCCGATCATTCTTCCCCTGTTTCATTAAGGGCAGGCAGAAGCGCCAACTGAGGGAACCAGCATGGGACGCAGAAGCTGGCTTGTTTGCTATTTGGACTTGGGTAATGGCTTCCACCATTCCCATACTAACCTTTGCAATTTGGCTCCTACCCCTCAACACTCTGTAACTTCTGCTCAACATTCCTCTGTCAACTCATCTTCCGCCCTCCTTGACTCTGCAACTGCGCCTACCTCCACCATGGTCCGCCACCGTATGCGCAGCCATCATGGTGGCACGCGCAGTGGTCGCTCTCGCTCCTTTTCTTTACATAGCCACAATTCGGCTTCCCCTGCCTCTTTAGCTGAAAATCCCTGCCAGTTCAGTGTTGTTGGTCATTATCCGAACACCAGAAGTGGTAGAGGCAGAGCCTGCCTCCATTGCTCCAGACGCGACGAGGCATCTGTGTGCACTGCTACCTTCCCTCTGCCTCTGCATCATGTCCCCCACACAACGCAGTTCCAGTTCTATAGCTCAATGAATTGCCCATAATAGTCGCCATCGTCTCCATTTGCATTTTTAAAGAAACTGAGCCGCAAATACCCATGACTACTTCCCTGGAGGAGACGAACAGAGCAGGTCCAAGCCGACACAGAGACAACATTGACAAGCTGGATGGTAATGGAGGTCGGCATAGAAGACATGGAAAAGCCATTGCTGGCAGCTCGCATGATGCTTTAGGCGTTCCTAGTGACACGCGGGCAGTGGAAAGCCATCTGGAGAACACGTCGCGCGTGCAGGATGCAGATGGCAGTAGGGAAGGAGGTCGTCAGGTTGCGGGACGTGGCGAGGCGGACAACCCGGATGACTAGGCATGTCCTATCGTAGAGGAACCCGCTTCGGATGACCTGGCGCTGCGTGTCACTCCCGACAGGTGGCAATTCACTTAGTTCTGGTTTTTTATGTCTTGCTTATGTCTCCTCGAGGAAATTTGCTGGCTGCGTGGTCCAGTCAGGACAATCTGTGGTTTTTCTGGGTGGTTTTGCTAGTTTTCAAGGTGGTTTTGTTGTTAGCTGATAGGCTGGTCTATTCAGGAAACTTGTGGGTTAATTTTTGGATGTTTAATGGACTGGTTTCCCCTTTGTAGGGGCAGTCTCAGACAATTTTCATGATTGTGTGCTAATTAAGGCCAGGACCCTTTACGGCCAAGCTACTATGTAACTTTTTTGTATTATATCAATAGATTAACCTTATTTAAAAAAAAAAAAAAAAACAAAAAACAAAACAAAAAAACAAAACAAAACAAAAAAACAAAACAAAACAAAAAACAAAAACAAAAAAAACAAAAACAAAAAAACAAAAACAAAAACAAAAAACAAAAACAAAAAACAAAAAACAAAGAAACAAAACAAAACAAAAAACAAAAACAAAAAAACAAAAACAAAAAACAAAACAAAAACAAAAAACAAAAAATTTTATAGTAAATTATGTTGTTCACATTGTATAGTTAATAAATTGGCCTTGAATTTGATATTGTATACTTAATCTTTTATGTTTAGCTTAATTTCTTACTTATTTTTCATTTTATAATCTTCATGAAAATATTTTCAATTAAATATACCCTTCTGTATTAGTATATTAATGAATGTTGTAATGTCATAAGATTGGTTTATAGTTTACATTATGTTTAAATTGGCCTTGAATTTGATATTGTCTACCTAACCTTTTATGTTTAACTTAATTTCTTACCTATTTTCCATTTTATAATCTTCATAAAAATATTTTCAATTAAATATACCCTTTTGTATTAATATATTAATGAATGTTGTAATGTCATAAGATTGGTTTATAGTTTACATTATGTTCCATGAATTTTTTGGAACAAACTCCCATCATGTTATGTGTTTTTACTCATTATAATGTACATTTATAGTATACAATTGCATGGTGTCCCACACTAATCCATGTCATTAAAAGATTCTATCATATTGAGGCCAGTTGAATATTTATTCTCTCATAGAATATAAGAGTTATCATAAAGTTCAATGATTACAATTTACACTTTTCATGTACATCTTTTGATGTTATTGTTTGGACATGATGATAATATTTGAACAAAAATAAAAATAGAGCATTCTACTAACTAGTGTTACATTTTAATGTAACATCAATTTACTAATATACGTACCATAAGCAACATTCTAGTACAGTGTGATATTATTCTAAAATGGAACATCATTTTATACTTTATATTCAAATTTTTGAAAACCATCATAAATCTTAGTTGAAATATTCATAAAACCATTATAAATACTAATTATCAAAAATAAAAATAGAACATTCTACTAACTAGTGTTACATTTTAATGTAACATCAATTTACTAATATACGTACTATAAGCAACATTCTAGTACAGTGTGATATTATTCTAAAATGGAACATCATTTTGTACTTTATATTCAAAATTTTAAAAACCATCATAAATCCAAATTGAAATATTCATAAAACCATCATAAATACTAATTGAAGTATTCATATGTATTTGTTAATAAATAAAAAACAATTAAATACTTTGGAATTACAAATAATTTGTTGATAAAAACAATTAAATACTTTCGAATTTTGTTATTTGTAATCGTATAAAATCACTTAACATCTAAAATTAATTTGAATGACAATTTTTTTGGACATCTCAAAAGATTGAGTGTGCTCACAAAATGATAGAGAAATAGGTCCTTAAAAAGTAGTATACATATTAAATAATTAATATATTACAACTTTGCCTTTTTAGCACTTGTATATTATGATATATAATTGTGTCACTCGTATATTATGATATATAATTGTGTAAATGTTATCAGTATTCTGTATAATGGTGATAACTTTTTTGTTTATTTTTCTATTGGCAATAATTCTGATATAAAGTATATTGTGGATATTTTTGTTATGAAAATGTGTCGTCTATAAGATGGTTTTATATATATAAGATGGTTTTATATATTTGGGCTTTAAATTTAAGTTGATTTGCTACAGAATTGGTATTTTGTATAATGGTGATAACTTTTTTCTTTATTTTTCTATTGGCAATAATTTTGATATAAAGTATATTGCGGATATTTTTGGTATGAAAATGTGTCGTCCATAAGATGGTTTTATATATTTGGGCTTTAAATTAAAGTCGACTTGCTACAGAATTGGGGATTGGGTATGGTTGCTCATAAAATTTGACAAAAAAATTACAGGCTTGGATATATCGATGCGTATTTCTAGGAGGAAGACTTACATTGATACAATATGTACTACAACAAATGGTAACATACTGGATACATATTTTTTATTTCCGGTTCGCATATGCTCTCAGATCCGATCTCATATTGCACATTTCTTGTGGTCGGGTTTGGGGTCTAATCACAAATACCATCTCAGTGCCTAGGAATCTATTTCAAAACCAAAACACCATGGTGGATGGGGTATTTTGAATATCTGATTTTTTGGTTGTTTTATGCTAATGAAGTCACTATGGAGGTTTTTTTTGGTGGTCGCATATGGGGATAGATAATTACAGCCAAATATCAAAAGCACAAAAACATATATTACTCGATCAAGTTGTAGGAGATTGGTATTAAAAAGGGGTCGTATATCTAGGCGAGCTTCCAAAAGATCAAGCCTTGGTTTTTGCGGCGGGTGAAATGGTATTTCGGCAGAGGAAATTTAATGGTAATCGGATATGACGAGATTGTTGGATTATCTGAATACTTTCAATTAACATTGGACACTATTGTTGCACTTCAACATAAGGGAGTTTTCTACTTGACCATGCTATCAAAGGTTGGAATGATAACATACCATCTTGAAAAGGGGCATCCCAAATTGGTTTACAGGGGAGTATGGTTGTAGAATGGAATAATTACATACACACACTCAAGGATGTTGGTTTATGCAAAAACCCTGTAGGAGACATTATTTCATGGGATGTCATTATTAGAAGGGGTTATGTGGTCATTGCAAATAACTATAGAATATCATACACCAAACATTGGGGGAGTCCATAATGTCATGGTTTGTTGTTGTTTGGCATATTAAACTGCCCCTCAAAATAATCATGTTCGTTTGGCTAGCGTGGAAGAAAAAAATACTTACCTAGGATAACCTGTGCATAAGAAGCTTCCGGGGTCCTGAATGATGTTCATTATGTGGTACAGTTGTTGAATCTGTAGTTCATCTATTATTCACCTGCAACTTTTCTTTACAAGTTTGGTCTTTAATTTTTACTTCTTGCAAAGTTCCCGCTAGAGATTTTTCCTCTATTGAGTTATGTCTTAAGTGAGGATTGGAGGGTCGTAGTACACAGGTATTTGTCCCACTTTTTTGTTTTATGGAAGATTTGGAAGACTAGGAATCATGTCATATTTAGAGGAATGGCACAAAATATATATTGGATTACATATAAGATACAGGGGTGGCTTGAATGTATGAACCTGAGTCGACATAAAGAAAAGGATTTGTCGGTACGATACATGAGACCTCTGATTACTCTACCTACAGGATACTTCGACGACGCAACACAAGAGGGTAAATGCGATTGTGGAGTTTTTCTTTGCTTTAACAAGGATACAATATACAAGTTGCACTGATTTGGAGGACTCGGAACAAATAGAAGTGCTGAATTGGTGACTCTCTGAGGCTTAATATGGTTCACAATTTAAAAGCAAATACAAAAATATTCATATTTATGGGGACTTAAAGATTGTTATTGAGGGTATTACTGGTAAAATAATTTTTGACCCTCCACAACTTCGAAATTGGTGGGTGCGCACATAAGGGATCATAAAAACATTCTGGAGTTTCCATACTCTACATATTTACCGTGAATGTAATATGGTGGTTGATTCACTATCAAAACAGGGCTTGTTGGATGTGGATGGCTACATGTATTACACACATGTCTTTCAAGGCATCGCACGGGAGGATGGTAGAAATTGCACTTCCATAAAAGGACGCATTGTTTTCTTTTCACATGTTACATGAGTTTTTTTGTTCTGTTTTTTCTCTACATACTATATTTTGGTCATTATGGAGGGCATTTACTTTCTCATAGTTGGTAGTAGATACAAAGTACATTTTTTGAATATGTATATGTGGAGCTCTTTCTGACCTCATAGAATTACTTCTTACTAGGCAAGATGGATATTGGAAATGATCAGATAAATGTAAACTGAATTTCTACATAAATAAAGTTCAGTTTAGTTTTTTTCCTTAAAAAAAATAATAAAAAAATCACAGTATTAAGAATAAGGTTATTATTATTATATGGAAAAGAAATCAACATATTTTTAGCTCAACGGTTAGAGTGAGGTTGTTGGTACCAAATGAGTCGCAAGTATACCCAGTTAAGAATTCAAAAGGCTCGAAGTAATTACAACAATATTCATCAAGGCATTATAGCTCATCATGTCAATAGTGGAGATTTGAACCTGGGTGGAGAAGACAACAACCATTCTACTTCACCTTTCGAGATAACTGCAATTGACTAAAATTTTGGCCATTGAGTATACTCGGGGAAGAAATTTGTCCTCCCTCTTAGCCTAAAGGCAAGAGAGAGGTCGTTGGTACTAGGTCAGCACTCAACATAGTCTCGCTTAAAAGCACAACATAGTTACTCTATTCTGGAACATAAACATGTCAACTTCCGATACTTGAACCTAGTGGAGAAGATAACAACTATTCCACCCAATACAACTCAAACTAAACTCAATTAATAATTTATAATATTCTATATTATTATTAGTAATTAATTTTCCTCCCAATAATAAAAATACTAAAATAAATAATTTTGGAAATTTTTAATTAAACCACATTAACTTAATTAACTAGTTAAATAATTACAACTAAATATAGTTTTAAATAAATTCAAAACCATTTCATTTTTTTTAAACAAAACATACCTCTTAAAAACTTTCAAAGGACAAAATGCATCTTTTTATTTAAAAACTCTAGTAAAGGATAAAGATTACAATGCCTATAAACGTTGTTAACCAATATACTATATATATTTATAAATCACTCACAATTATATTAGTTTTATAATATTTCACATCATAGAATATGCATGTATACCAACCCAAAAAAATGAAATGCAATAATGGATGCCCCTTTACTCTTGTCATGAGGTATAATTGATTGGCAAATTATTTACGCTCCTTATTCATCTCAAAACCTCTGTCACTATCACTTCATTTGAATGGGACACCATTTGACTAAAGATAACGCTCATAATGTTGCAAAATTATTTATATGGATGTGACCAACGAGGTGTTATTTTCTCGTAAAATAAAATATACAACTAATCATTGTAACTTTATTTGATTGAGAGGTGAAGTGATTAAAGAAAACCCTAATAATATTGCAAACTTATTTTTAGCTTAGGGAGATATTAGTTTAGATTTATTTTTATTTGTGAATAAAAACTAAAAAATTTTGAGGCGTAATTTTTTAAGAACGAAAATAGATTTGATTTTTTTTTTGGTAAGTTTGAAGTTAATATGGATTTAGGCTTATATAAATATTAGCTTTAAAATAAGTTTAGTTTTTTGTTTGTTTGTTTGTTTTTTTTTTTTTTGAGAAAAAATCAACATGTATATTATATTAAGGAAATATAATGAGCTGTAACATGAAAGGCCATATTAAACCAGCCATAACCTGTTCCTGATGACAATAGAGGCGTTTCCTTTGAGCCTATAATAAGCCAGAAACTGAAACCATAAAGAGGTCACAGACCATACAAAAAAAACCATAAACATGTTCACAATGTCCATCCAGAACTTTAACAAGATGAAGAAAACCACATAGATTTAAGCATGACCGAAAAAGAGGAAAAAACATGTCAGTCCGGCGCAGCCAGTGCTGTTATGAAGACCAGCACCGAACAATAGGAGCGTTTGACTCCTGGAAAATGCGTGCATTTCTCCACTTCCAGAGAAACCAGCAGGTAAGGATAAATATCGATCTCCAAGCTGGAACCTGTTCACTCCACCACTTGAAAGCGACCTGTACAGAGGAGAAAATTTGATGAGGAAAACCATAAGTTAAGGAAAGTTCATACCATATTTTGGCCGATGCCGGACATTGAAAAAACATATGGATGTTTGTTTCAGGTGCTTGACAGCACATGACACATCTCCGAGGACCCGTCCAACCTTTTCTCTGTAGAACCTCCCATGAAAGGTTCCTATTGGAGAAAACCAACCAGGAAAATAAAATAGCCTTGAGCGGACATGAAGATTTCCAGAACTTCGAAGGAAACCAGGGCATAGGGAGCGGCTGTAGCGTTGACGAGGCAGCTGCATATAGATCTTTTACAGAGACTGGCTGAGTGGAGCGCGACTTCGACCATACCAAAACATCATTGGTCCCAGACTGTTTAATTCCTTTTACATCAAAAACCTTTAATGCCGAAACCCATAGATGACACAGTGTGGGAGGCAGATTGAGATCATCGGCTGTCTTCCAAACAGGCATCGATGAGGACCATGCGTGAATTAGCTTGTTCCATGAGAATAAACCCCGTGAGTGCAAGAAGGAAATGAGGTCAGGAGAGAGAGAATCTTCCAGTCCGAGAACAGTGGGTTCCAAGCCAATAAGTATAGAGGAGCCTGTGTTAATGCGCCATCTAAGGAAATAAAAAAACAGCTCCTGTATCTTTCTATAGCCAAGCCATATAGCAGATCCCCCTGATGAGCCCAGTGATTTCTTCCGATACCAGTATACCAGAGGCTTACCTTTCAGGTATTTTTTATTGATGATGGAGCTCCATTTTTTTTTTCTGGAGAAAAAAGCGAAACTTTTTATGCAAATAAAAAGTTTACATTCTGTAAAAAACTTTGAGCAGACCTGAATGCTCACATGATTGCTGTTTTGATCTTCTTGAAAGAAAACAAGCAAAAATCTCAGTCCTTTTTTGACTGAATGTGGAAGATAAAATATGTCCTGAAACTGCTAAATAGAAACTGTCTAGACTTCCTCCCTTCAGGAGGCTTAAGTACAAATTATATGGTGCATATTTTGGGGTCTCCTTCAAAGAAGGAAAACAACCCCTTACATGATTGTAATTACAACTTTTAAAACAGCTGAAAAGATCAAAAAAGTTTTTTGAGTTTTCTGTTTTGAAGAGCTCAAGAAAGATTTACAAATATATAGAGAAAATTGTACCAGATATTCATTATGCCCATGAATCTGCAAACAAAAAGAAAAGACGAGCCGCGTTCACTGTGGAGGAGCAAAAGGGGGTTGATATGAAGTGGATGACTACCCCTGACTGAGTTCTACTGTTGACCAGCTGCCCATATCTTGTTGTAAGCCAGCCTTAGAAAGCTGATCTGCTTCCTCGTTTTCGTCCCTGTAAATGTGGCAGATGGTAATGTTGTTAAAAGATGATTTTAAAAACAATATTTCTTCTAAAAGAGTCTTCAGAATCTGATTTTTACATGATGCATTCCCATTAACCCATTTTATGACATTCAGAGAGTCTCCGAAGATTTGAATTGTAAAGATGTTTCTTTGAAGTAACCAATAGAGGAGAAGGCGCAAGGCAGACAACTCAGCATAGTTATTTGTACCAGGTCCTAGCCCTACAGAAGCTTTTAAGGAGTGGTCAGGATTCATATGAATGCACAGTCCTGCTCTAGCCTTGTTATTCTGGGATGCTCCGTCAAAATAAGCCCAAGGAATGCCCTCCTGGATAGTAACAGGCTTGTCACGGTTTTGTGGATTTTTAGCTTCAGGGGGCGGGATGGCAGAGTAAATGGCTGCACAATTTATGGCTATGATGGATGTGGGGGTGTCCTTGTCTTGAAACAAGCTTTTGTTCCTCGCAAGCCATACTCCCCAAAAAAATATAAGAGGTAGATTTCTCATGTTTCCCTCTGGACAGTTTTGCCACCATTTTCTCCAGGCTTCTTCCAAAGGATCTAACCCCCACTGTGCCTTTTCATTGAGCAAGCAGGTTAATTATCTTTAAAGAGACTGCACAAGATGTAAAGAGGTGGCTTATTGATTCCTCTTCTAATTTGCATAATGGGCACCTCCCCGGCCCAACTAAATATCTGGCTTGTAAAATGTCCCAAGTTGGGACTTTTCTTTTTAGCATGCACCATATGAAAATCCGGGCCTTAGCTGGGCATTTTAACTTCCATATGTTTTTCGACCACCACTCTGGTATTCCCCAACCTTTCTTTTTCATTAAGAAGGTGAAACCATCTTTTGGGGAGTATTCACTTGTTTTCCCCTGCGCCCAAAACAACAGATCAGGTTCGTTTTTAAGCCTGACATTTGAACGATGAAGTTCTTTAATGAAAGAAGCCCATTCGTTCTTCCATCTTATGTTTATTCCTAGTTCTTCATCATTTTTCCAAGTCTGTCCCCATATGGTAGAGTGTCCTACTTTCTCCACCTGGTTTAGAGTGAAAATTCCTTTACTATCAAGATGTCTGAGAAAGCCAGGTGACAAAGCAAAAGCTTCATTACAACCTACCCAGGGGTCCCTGCCAATTCTAATATGACTTCCATCTCCCACTTTCCAAGCCAAACCTTTTTCAATCACAGAGAAAGCCTCCACCGTGGTCTTCCAAATGACTGAGATATTCTTCTTTTTCTTTTCCTGGCTCCAAATCCAATATTCCAAAGGAACTGGATCTATATACTTTCTTTTGACCACCCTTGTCCAAAGATTCTCCATCGTGATTAATCTCCAGCCTGATTTAGCTGCCAGGGAAAGACTGAACTCAGGGAGCCTTTTAATTCCCCATCCTCCCCATTCTTTTGGCCTAGCCAGCTTTTCCCATGCCACCCAGGGAAGAACGGAATTTTCTTTTGATCCTGCCCATAAAAATCTGCAGCACAACCTTCTCATTTTCTCCATCACTCCTTTGGGAACCCAGGTTAACGCTGCCCAGTATACTGGGATGGCTAACAAGACAGATTTGATGAGGGTCAGTTTGCCGACTCTGGAGAGCCACTTGAAACTCCAATGAGTAATTATGGCTTCTAGCTTTGCTATGAGCCAATTCCAATCCTCTTTCTTATATGCTGTCGGCTTTAGCCAGAAACCCAAATATTTGAAGGGGGAGTCCAGTGGCTGAAGGTGGAAGGGAAAAAGATTGGCCATCATGGATCTTTCTCTTCTGTCAAAATCTGCCACACAAACTTGAGATTTCCTAGAGTTTATCTGCATTCCAGTAGCTTTCAGAAATAGATCAAAAATGCATTTAAACTCCTTCAGTTCATTATATGATCCATTAGTGAAAATCAAAATGTCATCAACAAAAAGCAGATGAGTGATGAAAAGATTTATTGCTACCTCTATACCTTTTACCTTCTCCTCTCTTCTGGCTTTGTGAATTAATCTGCTTAGCCCTTCTGCCACTAGAAGAAACAGGAGAGGAGATAAAGGACAGCCTTGCCTAAGGCCTCTTTGGCTTTTGAAGAATGGGGAGGCTGCTCCATTGATAAGAACAACAAAACTAACATTTGTGATACATCCCATTATCCAACTGATGAAAGAATAGTTGAAGCCCAAATGAGTTAGCAACATCTGGAGATATGGCCAGTTGATTCGGTCATATGCTTTGGAGAGATCTATTTTAAGAACCGGACCCTTCTTTTTCTTTTGTTTGACATTGTGAATTACCTCCTGAGCTACTCCAATGGCTTCATGAATTTGTCTTCCATCCAAAAAACCAAATTGTTCCATTGAGATGTTTCTTGACAGGATAGGGACAATTTTGATAGCTATCACCTTTGCAATGATTTTATAAATACAATTACACAAGGGGATCGGTCTAAAGTCTTCGAAGTTCTCCGAGTCATCCTTATTTGGAATGAGAGCTATAAAGGTTGAATTAAAGGGCCTGTAGACTTCTCCTTTCTGTCTTGATTCTTCTACTACATCGGTGATTTCAAAGCCTATTAGGTCAAAGAAAGAGAGAAAAAAGTTCAATAGTCCAGCCATCAGGTCCGGGACTTTTGTCTTTAACCATATTTTTCATAGCTGCGTCAACCTCCTCCTTGGAAACAGGGATTGATAGCTCTTCTGCTTCTTCCTCCTCAACAAATCTTGGGAAACATTGAGCTGTTTTAATGACTTCTGCTATTGTGGCCTCTCCCGGAGCTGAGAAAATTCTCTGAAAATGTCTCTGTCCTAAACCCGAGAGGTCTGAAAAAAGAGTTGGCCTCCCTTCCTTCTTCATCTTTAAGGCTCCAAATGGTATTTACAGATTTTCTTCCTTTTGCATAGTTGTGAAAAAAACTAGTATTTTCATCTCCTGATTTTAACCATATTGCTCTACTCTTGAGCCTCCATTCTTCTTCCTTGTCCAAGAGAATTTGGTTTTGAAGCTTCTCCAGATGAAGGATTTTGTCCTTTGAAGCCTGCGAGATATATCCATCCTCCTCAATGCTCTCCAATTTCTTCAACTCCTCCCTGATTTTAAACAACTCTTCATTTTGTTTCAGCTTCCTGTCCTTTGCCCAGGATATTGTCGCTTTCTTCAATCTTTTGAGATTCTCCATGAACAGGAATCTTTTGTCCTCTCTTGCATTTATGTCCGGATGGATCCACGTTTCCTTAAAAAGTTTATTGAAGGATGGATCTTGAAGCCAGGAAGAATTGAATTTAAAGGGGGCAGGGGGCTTTGGGGGGGGGAAGAGAGATCCAAAAAAATAGGGAAGTGATCTGAGTTGCCTACCTCCTCAACTCACTGCCTGAGAATAGGAACTTTTGAGATTAAGTCCTCAGATAGAAGAAAACGATCTAATCTTTTGGCGATCCGATCCTCCCCTGCTCTTCTGTTAATCCAGGTTGGCTTGAGTTTGATCGGGGAGGGATCTATGAGGTTGTTATCCAAGAGGATATTGTGGAAGAAATCTGACAAAGGGTCTTCCCTGGCCGATGGACCCCATGCCTCTGCCCTTCCTATTGAGAAGTTTAGGTCACCCCCCACAATCAACAGAGCAGACATCATCAAAGATTTCTCCATCAAATCGTCCCAGAAATTCTCCCTTCCTTGACAAGGGCCATAAATGTTTACAATTAAAAGGGGATGAGAAAAATCAGGAGAGATAACCTCCATGCCCATAACTTGCTTCGTCCCCCATTGATTAATGATCTTAATTCTTCCTTCTTTAAACCCAATTGCAAGACCCCCCGAATGGCCTGATGAATCTATTGCAGAAAAGTTCCATCCTGGCAGGAGAGTTTTTAGCATTGTTTCTACCTCTGTACCTTTCCCCAAAGTTTCTTGGAGAAAAGGAATGTCAGATTTTGAATTTAGCAACCAATCTCTCAGGGCCAATTTCTTGGGTTTACTGGCCAAACCTCTGCAATTCCAGGAAGACATAATCATTTGATAACAGATTCGGGGGTTTGCACTGCTCTAAGAACCCCAGGGATAGAGTGTTGTTTTCCATCTGCTACATCCAACTTGGCTTTTAGTTTTGCCTTAGAAAGGTCTGATTTTCTACCTCTCTTGTTCTTGGCAGAACCATGAGAGGTCGACTGTCCTAAACCTCCAACTACACCGGACAGCCCGGGATTTGCTCCCATAGATCTAAGGTTATAGGGGCACGGGGTGTGATGAACCGGGGAAACAAGAGGGGGCCACTTATCTTCACATTTCAAATCAAGAGACGGCATGGCAGCCGAAATAGAATCTATACCAGGAGAGGTCTTTGCAGGTTCAATGATCTCGTTTAGGCCTTTGTTATGAGAGGGTGATTTTGATGGCGAAATATGCATAAAAGCTGAATTATGCTCAGGAGATTGTAGAGAAAAAAGAGGGGGACCTGAGTACATACCCTTTTTAGAATCGATGATTGGATTTTGAGCTGCCGATGCGACCTTTTCAATCTCCTCCTCTGCTTTCGCCAGATGTGGTTCAGTGTTCTGTGCCGCCTCTTGGATCTAGGGGTCTTCAGATTCCTCTTTTTGAGTCTCCTCCATCTCCATTTCTTCAGTGGTTTGTTTCGCCATACCTTCTTTCTCCTGGGAAGCTTGAGCGTGATTGAAAATTAGCTCCCTGAATACTGAGGTCCTCCGAAAATGCCTCCTTCTTCTGAACAACGAGAAATCCTTAGCAAGGTGCCCATACTCATGACAAAGGTGGAACCTAAAGGGCAGGTGCTTGTAATCCAAGATCTGTTCGAACACATAATCTTTGTATTGCAGATTAATTTTTTTGGCAAGACCTTTACTCGGATTAAGGCTCACCAGAATGCGGGCCATCGCTCTGTTCTTCGTCTCCAGAAAAGACATGTCTGCTTCCAAGAAGGATCCCAATCTGTTTCTGATAGCTTTAAACACAGCTTCTGTCCATAGAAACGAGGGGAGACCCGATGCCCTCACCCATACCGGGAACATATCTGTTTTCTCTTTGATAGCATCAAAAAGGGGACTCCATATTTTCATCAAAACTGGTATGTTCCCTATAATCTAGTTTCGTTCAAGCACCCACTCTGCCACCTCCTTATCTTCGAACCGGAACATGAACCATCCTTTAGCTAAACATTGAGCCTCGAACCGTAGAAGTCTATCAGAAACGAAACGCTGTTCTCCCCAAGCTTGTAGGGCTTCTGGCACAAATTTCTTACCTCTCGCCCTGCCGACAATGGTGCATTCTGCTACTTCTAGGGTTTCTTCTATAGAGACTTCCATGCCTAAAACTAAGTTCCCTTCAAGCTCCTGAGATCCAATCGGCCTTTGGGATTTTCTTTTCTCCCCTTTTTTCCTTAAGTCTTCTTCAGAGGCCCTAGTTTCCCCAAGACCATCTATCCATTCTGATTCCTCCTGGTTCGTGTCCGCAGGGACGTCTACCTCCGGCTATGACTGAATAGGGGCAGGGGAAACGGAGCGGGGTTCTCTGAAGAATGATTACAAGGTGACGCACCATCGAGACCTCCTGGCTCTCCCACTATGGTGACAATTTGACCTTCGACGCCTCCTGCTGGATTTTCTTCTGAAAAAGGGGGTTCTCTTGGCAAAGAAACCCTAGAGAATGGAAAAAGCCCTCCAGGACCCCTTGCTTTACCGAAACCTGAAGAAAGTCCCAAATTTGCTATGTCTTTAAAGCCCTTTGAGGGAAAGTTCCGGCTTGACACTGCTTTACCCTTGTTCTCAGAAAAAAGAGCGCCTATTGTCGACCCATCCGCCGCTGACTCCCCGACCACTTGCTTGAGAAAAACCTGGTTCCGAAGTCTAATGGCTTCGCTGCTCGAATCCTTGCTTTGATGCAGAAAGGAAGGATTTACCTCCTGAGAAAAAGACTCTGGCCTCGACAACTTGTATGCTCCAAAATACTGCTCCACGTTTTGGGCTGAAGGATCCTTTCCCCACATTGAAAGAATATCCTCCAATTCCAGGTCCAAATCCACCAATTCATTAAAGTTAACCATGGTTTAGGGAGCCGTTCCGAGTAAAGAAACAACAAACAGTCAAGATGTCAAGCGCCCTTGCCCTATTCTCTTGAAAATGGAAAAACGAAAAACCTGCAGCTCCAATGATGGTATTATCTCCTAACTATGCGCTAAAGCAAAACAGCACCAACCTCCAGCTGTCAGTCAACCGGGAGAGGCTTTCCTGCGCCTGCACCTATGCACGGAAGGCCTGTCTGCAGTCTCCCTAACCGTGACCTGATCGCGGTTCCGCCCAAAACCCTCGCCTCCAAACCCTAGCCATCAGTCCATTCTTGGCCTCTGGTATATTTTTATGTAATCCAAAACCTACAATACTACAATGCGAAATCTGGAATCTTATCTATTTGAAAATATAGTCGTTTTGGGGGTTTTTAAATTGATCGGGATATTAGAATTACAATCCCAACAAAATTGTATACAATTCAACATCCAATGTCTTTTTATTTGAAAAAATCTCAAAAAGATGGATCGCTTTAACACACAGACAACATTGCTTTATTTCCCACATTCAGTCCATAAGGCCTACAATATAGAGGGTTTTACAACTCGAGGAAACTTTGTACAATTCATGTTAGAAAAAGATAGCAAGTCAACAAAAAGTCCAAATCTTTAGCATGTAAAAAAAGTTCCGAAAAAGCTTTGTTGTGAACAAGTTATCAGCATGAAAAATCACTCTGAAGTGGGCCACATCAAAGAAATGCTCTGTCAGGCATTATACAGTCAAATGAAATATGTACAACGATTTGAATATTGAAATGCTCCAATACTCGCCCAAACCGAAAGATGGTCTTTGTGTTAGTGAATACTCTCAACCTAGTATGTATCCTTTCATATTTAATACATATTAGAAATAATGACAATTCGAAAGCGAGGAAGATTCCTGCGATAAAGAAGAGTCATGGATTTTCAGTTTCGTTTTTCGCTGGGATATGAAAATAGATTTATTAATTTGAGCTGGCGGACGTCCCAACTTACAGTAGTCGCAGACACGTCCCAACTGACAACAAGATATCGCTCTATGACTAACAATTAAAACTATTATGACTAATGTTACACCTTGCATGCAAGCCACGTGCTACACTTGATACACACCAGGAAGGCGATTACGTGCCCCGGTGAAGGAAATGGGAAACCGTTTCCAGACCAACAGAAAATTACCGCCCACTAACAGATCATTGTTCATATAGAATGAGCAGCCAAACAGAAGGAACTAACGATTTTGCTCTTCAGAGATGTAATGGAACCTTGTTACTCTTACGCTGATATGCTGCTGGGGAGCCATAGTGCTGGTTCTGCTGCTGGTCGTGTGGAAATGTCCTGATTTCAATCGACACAGAATTCAGATTGTTTTATGGACTGTTGCGGGAAGAAACATACGTGCTCATACAACACAGTTGCTAAGATTGCCCTGTATATCATAGTGTACCTTCGACATGTGTAAAGTAAAGCATCGTCTATCAACTCAGTGATATTCTAGCTCTCAGTGATCTTCTGGCAAACATAGTTCAAGAACTATTGGAAATTTTTGTATTTTATACAAGGTCAGTGACCTTAATTTTCATCGAACCAGGTTGAGATCCGGATTGAATTAGACCTCGCGAAAGCATACTAGGGGAGTCCAGATATGAGATAAGTCAGACTATGTGCCGAGTTTAGGCGAAGCTACATAGAGCAATTCCGAGGAGAAATACATCCATGGACACTGGTTATGCCGAGATAGAGATGCGAAAGGGGTTTCTCCATACCAACATTTTATTCCATATCCATTCAATCTGTAGCCTGTATCATCAGAAGCTACTCTTTCAAGTGCCATCTGGTGGTTTGTTTTTGTAACAGAAGGCGTAGCTTGCCTTGTATTCAAGTTGGAAACCAGCAAAGGCCAAACTATTTGCCCATGGAGGTAGGCAGATTTCTAATATTAGTTTCGACACCCGTGTACAAACCACCATACATGAATTATTTTTTCAAGCAGTTTGTTGCAATTTGATGGATTTTCTGAATTCATATATTCTGGTAGGTTTGCAAAATAGTCGAGGGCCAATGGTGATATCATTGGGGCTACAGATTTCTCCTTGGATGCTGTTACAATTGCTGGGGGTCCCGTGCTCTGTCTCGGTTGTTAATTTGTCCTCAAGCAGCAATTATGGCAGTGAGGGCTCCATTGAAGTCTTCGATTTGAGCATGATCTGTTCAAGGAGGATTGCTCCCCCCAGCGAAGGAGGCCACTAGTATGAAGATCAAATAGAAATAGCCCTAGCAGAGGTTCATGAAAGAGTGAATCTAACTCACATTGCTCTGTGTAATTTATGAAGAATAGTTACTGTGTCTTTTCTTTAATAGGTTTTGTTCGCATCCCCTTTCATGTATAAATTTACATCCAAATCTGAAAAGCTTGACAAAGTTTCTTATCTGTTAGTCATGTATATTTAAATTATGAAAATATTCATGCTTTTATCTAGTTATGTTTGACGTTAAACTTTAAAACCCTGACTGTGACTATGGTGCAACGTTTTGTGGTTAGTCTCAGGTGTTGATGAGATTACCAGCTTTGTTTTGGGGGCTGGCATTGATTGAAAATGTAGATTGTATAACAGGGCCTTTCCTAGAGGAAAACCTTATTGTGACAGGGCTTCAAAGTTTTATAAATATGGTCAGTTGTAAGACTTTGAATTTGTTTGTTTTGTTCATTTCTGATGGTTCTACTTGATATATTGACATTGCATGAGTCATGTAAATTGTTGCACTGCTAATCATAAATGCGTCCTTTTTACTATTGTTGTTTTCAAATGACTAAATCATCCTTTTCCTTGATTTTAATTTCAAAGGCTATTGAGTGTCTGCTACTGGCATTCAAGGCACTCTATTTGCTTCTGTTGTTTGCACCACCCATAGTAATTGGGATAGTTGCAGAGGAAGAAAACATAAAAATTTGCTCTCTTTGGTTGGGTCTCCTTTTAAGAACAGTTGAGCATGAAGGCATGTAATATTTGACCCTATGTAGTCTGTTTCTCCTTTAGTGAAAAGTTTTCTGTTGCTTGCTTAGGGTTCTATTATATGTTTGTCGATTTTCTTACTAGTTTGTAGATCTTTAAATCACTGCCCTGTTGAAAGTAACATGCCAGTGTCCTAAAGACTGAGAGATGGATATCTTATAGGTTTTTTTTCTTTACTGCATTCCAACAATGCAGGCATATATGAAAGATCTTTGTATTTTATCACCCATAATATTTTAACCACACTGTGTTAGGCCTTCATTATGCAACAAGAAAAATGAAGAGATGGAATTTATTTTGATTTAGTCATGCTGTAGTATGACTGTTCTCAAGCATTTAATACTGTAGGCTGTTTTTTTGTAATTTGTTTCTTATTATAAAGTTTAGAAAGGGAATACAGGCAAGGCTGTGACAAAGAGCGCAAAGAAAATCATATTTCTACCGCAGGTAATCACTTGAAGCAATACATAAATCAATTAGACCATCAACAATAGCTACTATAATTTGATTATTGATCTAGAAATAGTTCACATATGCATGAAACACATACAGATTTATGTGCTAATTCTTGGACCTTCCTTTCTCGACTGTGCCAGCAAAGCATTTCAGCTCGGAAGCTTTTGTTCTTTGGCTTTCGTGCCTTCTCCGGAACATTCTGGGTTGGGTTCAATGCTGCTGCTACTTCATCCTACCGTTGGTGATCAACCTGCCTCATGGCCCTCGAAAAACTTCTAAAGTCCCACATATGGCCAAGCCAAACAACTCATTTTAGGGCAGGCAAGTAAAGTCGGTTGCTCTCATGCAAATTACAATTTTGACATGGCACGGCAAGGATTGTTTGACACGACAGGGCAATTTTGACACGGCAGGGCAGCCATGGTTTGACATAGCACAGATGATACGCCATAAGTTTTGTTAACATTAAATGTTGGAGATTAATGCTAAGGCAAACATAGCATTAGTTCATGAAACTGTCAAATTGTTCTAATCACTTGTACTTCTCCCAATTTTTTCCAAACTTTTGGGCCTGTACACCTCGTTTTGAGGCCAAATAAGATGAAGATTTCGTTGATTGGTTAAAAGCATAAGAAAATATAAAATATCGTATTGGTTTTTGTGTCATTTCAGGAAAATTTGTTTTAAGTTAAATTACGTTTGTTGATTATCGTGTCAAAGTAATGCTATCGACACAAATCGATTACTATAGTCCCTGCCAGCCCGGAAGGGGCAGGGACTAATAAGGAAGATTACGTTTTAACCGTATTTTTCACAAATTCTAATCATAACATTATAAGAAAAATATAAGTAAAATTATAACATTATAAGAAAAATATGTATTACTTATAGTTTGTTTTTTTTTTCATCTTTTGATGAATGAATTCATGCCTATGTGTATATCTCAATAGCCAACAACGCAGGGAACATGCATCACAGATCACATTTGTATGGAAGAACAATCAAAATGAATTGACAATGTGTGAAAGGTCGAGGATTTGGTAATAGATTTGACAAAACAAGACAAGTTAGGCCCCACTTTCATCTAAACAATTATTGAGTTGACATTAGGTTTGAATGACTTATCATTCTTTTTTTAAAAGGGCATGAAATTTGCTTAATTTCAAGTACCTCATAACAAATCAAACATATATAAAATAACAAGTCAAAAATCATAATTTCAAGTTATTAATTTATAAAATATAATTTTAAAGAAATTCAATCTATTTTGTATTTTAAAATGAAATTTAATAATCTCATCATAAATTAAATCTAAAAAAGCATTTCATTACATTGTTCTCTGAATATATATATATATATACATACATACAATTTGAGTAGGCTTAATGGTTAAGAGCATGTGTTTCTTTCTAAGAAGTCACATGTTCAAAACTAAAAAGGGTAGAGTATATATGCCTTTGTAGACTTAAGAGTCAAATCATTACATCTAAACAAGATAATTTCATACACCAATTTAATATCTAACTTGATCATGATCTTAAAATTAAATGATAATAATAATAATAATATATATACAAAATTCCTTTTAAAACATTTGAAGACCTTTTCCTTTTCAATTATATACTCCACTGCATCTCACTATCATGGAGCATGCTTTGAAATGTGGCAAACAAGTGTCATGGTTTTCCTTCTTTTATCTACTCTTAATTCAACTATTTTTTCAAACTTCTCACTTAGTACAATGATGATTTTTTTTACCTAATTAGTCATTTTAGGTCTACTTCAATTGAGCTTCTATGGTTTGCTTAAAGGAGACATGATAATAGCGTTGACATTCTATTGGAAAAAAACACGACCCTTTCAAAATATTTCTAATGTTTCTTCCACATTTTCACATCGTATGATAAAAACCTAATTTTCACTTAACAAAGAGACTACGTTGCATTTATTCATGAAAAACTTGATATATACTAATATAATTCTTTTTAATAATATTTAATTTTTTTAAATTTTATTTAGTTATTAATTTAGTCTTATTTTTAAATGTTTCTTCCTCCTTTTCTACATCGTACAATAAAAACTTAATTTTCAATTTGACTATGTTGAATTTATATCGATAGAAAAGTTAATAATATAATTATAAAAAAAATTTAATAATACATAATTTTGTAAATTTTTATTTATTAGTTAATTTATCAACTTAAATTTATATTTAATATATTTTTTTCCCAAATTTTAATATTATTATTTAAATAATTATTATTTTATTTAAGTCAGATGTTTATTTCACAACTTAGTATAAAAGCGATGTGTAAGTACGTCCATGCTCAACTTGGAGTTGACACATGTAATAAAATAAAATATTATTTCTAAATAGAAAAGCAATGTTGGTTATAATAAATAAATAAATAAATATATTATGCATCTTTAATTAATTGTCCATATGACCTAATATAATTTTATGTAAAGTAATTAGAAGTAAAAAAAATGTGAGTAAGATGTTTAAATCTTATATTTTTCAAAAATATTTTAACACTTGTAAATACATTATTTGAAGATCTATGTTAACTAACATATGTGAATATCAATTTATGTGAATACACATTATTTGTTTGCACTCTAAAATAAGTTTGCACCTGAAGAAATTTGATCCCTCTCGGCTCATGCGCTTAAGATGGATGTATGTTGGTCAATATTTACAATTTATTTATATTAGATCTTTGATATTGTGATAATAATATAATTTTATAATAATAATTTATTATAAATATTATAATTAATATAGCCCAAGGGCTAGAGTGAAATTGTTAGTACCAGGGTAACCCATATATATACTTACTTAGAGTTTATAAGTCTAGAAACCAATACAACAATATACATAGACACAAACCCATTACAACACTATTTATCAAGGCATTATAAGTATTTGTGTCACTAGCAGGGATTTGAACTTGGATGGGGAAGCTAACAATCTTTTCACCCATCCATGCAAGATAACTCCAATTGATAATTTTAAAAAAGGAGGACATCCGGGTGTGGACTTTGATCCACTTATGTGTTTAGGGGTCACAAAACCATTTAATATGGTCACTTTGGGTGCAACCACCCATGTTCAACCACTACCTCAAGGTGCCTCCATGGTTCTAGGAAGCACTCATGAGAATTGAACCTTGCCCAATGTGAAAAACTCGTCACTTTTCACAATTTGATCCAACTCCTTTGTACAATGTTTTTGGGCATTGGGGACCATCTAAGGAAAGAAATCTACCTCTCTGCTAGTCCAAATACAAGAGAGAGCTTATTGGTACCTAGCTGTTATGACTTCACACTATGGATGCACACACCATTGTCTTGCATATTAGAGAAAATGCAAGACAACTTAGAGAGACATCTCACTTTGTGTGTGACACATGTTTGCAGCGATATTAACGACATTTGGACAACTTTAGTGGAAGAGATTGGATGTTGACCCACCTTGGAGATGGCTTGGGAACTTATTTCATGTGTACCTGCTATCCCCCAGTCTACACATGATTTCATCACTTGCCACATTCACCTCTTTAGAAGAGAGTCGAACGGATGGTTGTAAGGTGGACCAGGACTACTTAGGGTGGACATTTTTGTACAAGATGGAGGGCGTGTGGACGATTTTGAGCGACATGGGTTGACTCTAATATGCATGGGGAGACATGTGGTGACGTCACCTTGAACCGTGACCCCATTAGTTGCATGCAAGGGTTGGCTAAGTTGGAAAGTCAAAGAGATGCAACCCTTCACCACCCTATTGCCCATAAGACCATTATAAATACACTCAAATAGATGGAATTTGAGAAGAAACTTGGATGGAAGTTTGTACCTATTCCTACCTTCATAGTGCACCTAAAAACCAAAATTAGAACCTCCATATATGGGTAGGAGGACCTACCTACCTGTGAGTTAGAGTGGAGGAAGAATCAGGTAGGATGAAGGGTTTTTGAGTAGAATTTTAGTGTGGAAGTAAAGGGGGATGTGTTCATGGGTTGTTGGATGCATGGAAGAGAAAAATTAGACCACATGTTTGAGCACAAGTTTGAAAACAGGGGTCAGGTGAATTTGCAACTCGTTAGGGTGATAGAGACCCTAACCACTCGTTTTAGGGTGTTTTCTTATCTGATTTGATATTTGATTTGGGAAAAGGTTGGGAAAGGCCCATTGAACTTATCTATAGCAGGGGTAGAGGCTTTTTTTATGTTTTAGAGGGTTGGGTTGAGAACTCTTTCCCTATTGTAAGGGTTCTCACCTAGGGTGCATAGGATTTTTGGGGTATTTTGCCATTGTATTGGGAGGTTAGGCTTCAAAAACCTAGACCTAGAATACTTGAAGGATTTGGCCATTATTGTACATTGTATTATTGTAGCAATATCATATTTTACATTGATATATTTGGGTGGATGGAGAGGGTCTCACTCCACACACATTATTGGTGTACAATTTACGTGGATGTTTATATGTAACATTGTGACATTGTATTTCAACATTTTATCATAACACACTTATACATGTGGATGATACATGATGTTGATAGATGAATGTTTGGAATTATACTTGTGTTAAGATTGAATGTTAATTCCACAAACATAATATATCTAACACATGACATAAGTATAAGGGATAGATGCATAGTCTGGGAGTGAAGTACTTGTAAGTTGGTCACTTCCATTATGAGAAACCTCATTGGTGCCACATACTTGAATGAATCAATGCGACTTGACTCAAGGGGTGTTCTGGGGGAATGAAAGTTGGTAAAAGAGCTGAAGAAACATAGAAGTGAGGACAGTTTGATGGTCTTCACCACACTGTCCTCGATGTGACAATTAGTATCAGAGCTAAAATATGGGAGAGTGTGTGCAACAATGGTGCAACTCTCCACCAACTAAGAGTCGGTATCAAAGTTAAAATAAGGAAGAGTGTGTGCAGTAGTGGTACAACTCTTCACCAACCAAGAGTTAGTATAAAAGTTAAAAGAAGTAAGATCATGTGCAACAATGGTGCAACTCTTCACCAACTGAGCGTTGGTATCAAAGCATATTGATCATGGATTTATCTTGATCATAGTTGAGTAGATATTAGAAAAATATTCTTATAACTATTGCAATTCAAACTTGGAGGTGTGAAATTGACTAGTTTGGTGATGAGACGAGTTGGGTGTTCTGGTGGCTTGGTGGAGAGTCCAATATGTAGTAGTATGTTGTGCAATTACTTTATGGAATTGGGATGAGAGTACCAATGGTTTCTTGTAGCAAACCAGAGCGTTAAGATCTCCTATACTTTGATGAGGAGATAACCAAGATGATGGTTGTGAAGGTTGGTGCACATTGTTGATTGAGATGTGTTCTCGTTCACTTATGAGATGGATAGAATGGAGATATGCGAAGGTTGTCTAGGCAATTGACCCAAGATTGGATGGAGTAGATGCCTTGGACAAGGGCAGTGAATGAGGTATTCATGTAGAGGATGTGTCTTGGTTGGCTATGTGATGGAGTGGCCAAGTTTCTAACATGACTCAAGGACTTAAGTTGTTTAGGTGAGATCAATCGATGTAGAAGGGCACACCATCATGAGGTTGTATATCATCATTATTTGGTTGGACTTCCTCCTTAATGAACCATGAGGGGGTGGAGACTTTCATGGATATATGAACTAGCTAGTGAGACAACATGATGATTGAGATGGTTACTTGGGTTTGAGAATCCTGAGATGATAGGTTGATGGAATCATAGTTGTGACCAGTGGACCTTTCATGTGGATATATTTGGTGATATCTAAGCATTTTTTTTATTTTTTTATGAGCTTGAATCAATAACTTGGGTAGACTAAGTGTAGCTTGATTCAAAAATAGTATGGGATGTGTCTCTTTGGAGTAGATTTGATAGCCAAAGATCAAGTTTGAGACATATTATTCACATGATCTAATGGTAGAGTTGGGTGAATTTGGTTGTAGCTACGATGAGACCTTGGTGTGACACTTAGGTCATGGGTTGATTCTGGGAGACTTAGCCATTGTAGCATGATTTATAGAATTAGATTATTGATGAGGTTATTTGTTCCATGATCCAAAGAGCCTTCTTGAGGAGGAGGACCTATAAATCCATGGAGACAAATTGATATTGATATGAAATGATGTAGTGAGTGGTAATTTCCTTCTTCACAGAGATGTGAGAAACATGTTTTCATATCTGAAGAGAGATGAGGAATGGAGAGACTTAGTTGATGATATGAGTATTGGATCGAGATGGCTTGATGGATCACCTTGAGATGAGGTTGCATACATTGGGACATCATGAGAGGATTGCGTGATTGACTTGGTGATTATGAGTTTCCAGATCTCTTCATGGACTTGGATGTGGAGTAGATAGTGGGGTTGCACTAGTAAAAAATGGCTAATTAATTACTAAAAAAAGAAAACAAAATTGCATATAAATGACCATTTTTCAGTCGACGACCAGTAGTAGCTAATTTACAATATCTTATAGCGTGACCAACTTTTAGTCGTTTTTAGTGTAGTCATTAATTGGTTATCTCATTTTTATCGTCTAGTAGTATATTTAGTCATTAATTTCCACAATTAATGACCAAGTATACAACAAAACATATTACTATATGATCACCTAAGAAAACCAAATAATGGCTGAAGAAAGATGACCAAAATGTTGGTTGTATTATAAGATACTGTAAATTAGCTACTAATAGTCATATATATGCAAATTTTAGTAATCGTTTGAAACCAATTAATGACCAAAGAAATATGATTAAATTTTGGTCATGTTAAAAGATATTGGAAACTAGCTACTAATAGTCGTATATATGCAAAATTTAGTCGTCAATTGTAATCATAAATTTATCATTTGCAGCAGTCATTTATATTTTTTTGGTAGTTTCATATTCATTATATAAACAAATAATTTAGTAGCTTATATTCATTTCATTTACTTTCATTAATAATCATTATAAATGACTAGTTTAGTCATATATTCATTTTATTTGTGTTCATCATTAATCAATATAAACTACTAAATTAGTAGTTTTAGATTGAATTTATGTGTTCATTATTAATCAACATAAATTATTTAGTATGATTTTGCTTCTAAATTTAAAAAATGTCATATTAGATGAACATGCAAAGTTGTTGTTGGAGAGGTAAATCCCCTCTACGGATAGAGGCGATCCCTACTAGCCCAAAGGGGGTCTAGCAACAATCAAACAATGCTACACTGCAGGTTCGTAGTTGTAATTAACAAGTGGGTAAAAGAAACCTACTTGGATTCCAACGCTATGTTTGTCGAAGAGATGATCCTCTCGCTCCTTTGCTCCAGCCGATCACAGTCCTCCACTATCCTCGCGGATGGACACCTACACAAGCAAAGAGAGAAAACACAAGTGTAAAACCTACTAAAAACAACTATGTATCAGTCAGGAAGGATACAATTTACATTAATCATTCATAGGACAAATGGAAATGGAACCATAAGAGTAGTCATCTATCTTTATTAATCAGAAAATAGAGTAAGGTACAACCGACGTCCTGACGCTGAGTCCTTCTCTAGAGGGTCCAGCCAGCATGTCTTCCAGGCATTCACCTTTGAAGCAAATCTCCCAAGTCAAAGAGGTCTCTCTCTCACACACAAGGCAACAAACTCATGACCTTCCTCAAGCTCAAAGCAATCCTCACACAACACACCAAATGCCTACAAAGAGCAGCACTAATGCACTAAGAATTCCTCAATCAAAGTCTATATGTTCCAAACTAGCTGCTCATGGGCAATGGAGGAGGCTTATAAAGGAGAAGGAGTCTCCATGAATAGTTAAAGGATGAGCTTTCCCCCATGAGAAGTGGATGATCAGTCGAACAGACATGCCAGAGAAAGGATGGCGACCTCAACAATGCTAACAGCCAAGTCTGGAGTCATCTGGAAGGCTGGCTGTTAGAACAAACTTGCCTAAACAGGATCAGCGCGGGTGCAAAACTGGGCTGGCACGCTGGCATCGCAAATCAACTATAGAAGAGGTCTGGTTAGCGCACAGTGATACAAGCGGAGGGCGCGCTGTCCGTGAAATCGGACCAGCGCGGAAAACACGTGTGCTTCCGCGCTGGCAGCGCAGCAGTTACATTATCCTCTGCCGGTCAGCACGGTTATTTAACTAACAGGTGCGATGATTCAAATAACTTAGGCAAAGAGGGTTTTAGCCATTTTTAGAGAGCATAAGTGAGGTGAATGTGGTTTTATGGCACAGTAGGGAGGCTGACATGATGGCAGTGACATTTTACTGTGTAACAGATTCCCCCTAAAGCATGAAGCCCGAGAGAGTGGGAGGGGTGAAATGCTTTACAAGACTGCTGGACTGGAACACCGCCAGGGAGAATCTACAGGAAGATACAACTGATATTTCAATTACATGTAGTCTAGGTATGGGCGCAGCCATCCAAAAGACATATGAAAGAAGGTCTATGGTGTGGACGCAGCCACCCAGCCGAAGAGACCATAATGATAAGAGGTATGGTCGCAGCCATCCTTAAGAAGACTCAGGTATGGTCACAGCTATCCATCGATGAGTCATGTAATGATGTCCCACAAAATCGCAACCTGGTCCACAATGGACTAGAACCAGGATCTTGCGCTCCATCCAGACCCGAACAAAGTACAAGTCCAAACATGTGAATATAGGTGTCGAAGTCGAACATGCTTGAACACCGTCTGATTACCAGCCAATGATGAAAGCTGTTAACAGACGCGAGAGGGGCCACCAACGATGACGATGGTCCTCAAGGTACTATAGGTACAATCCACAGCATGTGAATGAATGAGTCGATGTAGAACATCTGCGGAGTCATCCGATCGGAGGCCAAAGATGAAAACCTCGCGTCGAACACGAAGAACCTGCCATTGAGGCATGCAGGCTCCAAGGTACCTGAAGGGAGTCTCTAGGTCACTCCTGGATAATGAGCTGGGGTCGACAGGAAGTGATCTTTATCGAAGGTGGGCCATAATGTTTCCCACATCATCGACGCAAGACGGGCAGAGACAAGTTTTTTTTGTGTAAAATATCAGAGGGAGGTTATACTTGCAGAGGCCAACTTCTCTTGAACATATCGGCGGCACAATGACGGATTTGGCAGTATTTGGGGGTCAAATGATCAGAGGTTGTAACGAAAGGACAATGAGTAGATGAGTGGCCAAATAGGATAACCCAAACCCATGGAGGCAAAAGTGAAGCGAGATGAGATGTCCCCACCTAGACACAAATGCAAACAGTGCCATGTTCAAGAGCGACATACTGCCGATGACGACGATTATGGTTCCTTTATTTCCTCCACCATTTCTGGCGAGTACCCCGATTATTTTTGGATGACAAGCTTGACGGGGATAGCATATGCTTGAAGAGCGTCCTTTTGATGAAGCCCGATGTGATTAAGTTTTAACGAGTCTGACAAAGGAAGAACTCGGCGCCTTTTCATGTTTAGAGAGTTTGAAAAGGTAGCTGAAAAGGAAACTCCAGGGGGGTGCTTTTTCGTAAAGTTGTGTCTCTCGAGCCCGAAAAATTATAAAACGATGCTCGAAAGAACCGCCCGATCATTACGACCGAGGAGTACTTTTCGTAAGTAGTGGCTTCGACCCGAAAAAGTAAAAAAGCGGCCAAAAGCACGTCGTTTTAGAACCAATAACGAGTGCGAAACGACAAACACCCGGCAATCTTTTTGGTTTAAACGGTCGAAAAAGAGCTTTAAAAGCGACCGCATCTCGTTCCTTTAGACGAGCTAAGAGGGGGCTCGTCAATCTTTCCTTGTTTTATGTCGGAAAAGAGCTTAACGACGACATTTTTTGGATCAAGTGTATACGGATCCACTGTGACTTTGCCGGTTCCGAAGACCTGCACAAGAAAAATACCCGCGTAAACTTGTTCGATATGTCGAAAATTATAATAAATCATGCATTAAAACATAATTAATCATATCAGGATTGAATTTATGGAAAAACTACAGCAAAAACCCACATTCATAAGGACTTATAGTCAAATTTAGAAGTTTTTACTATAAATAGGAGGTTTGTAAAAATCATTTTTACCATTTTACCATTGGAGCTCTGAAGAACATTGAAATACTACAAAGTTGACGGAGCTGATTCTTCCTCATCCGGACGCCTATTTCCCGACTGTTGATTCCAGGTAGGTCCCTCTTGCCCTGCGCTTCATTTTAGTTATATTTTTATGCAAATCCACAGTGGGATTTGGCCATTTGGCCAAATTTCTTGAATGTTGGTGCGCTCTTGGTCAGCGCGGATTTCCCTATCGGGTCCACGCTGATCGGGTTTCCCAACATACACCACATGCTGGGTCAGCGCGGAAAACCCGTGTCCTTCTGTGCTGACCCAGCGAAAAAAACACGGGCGGCCATTTCCAGCGCGGCTGTTTTAGAAACAGTCGCGCTGGCGCCGTGACATTTGAATTTTTCAAATTTAATTGCCAATTTCCATATGCAGGCCGTCTAATGACTTTTGGGTGATTTCGCAGGGCAAAATGGCTTTCACATGGCAGGAGAGGGACCATGATAACGCCGATATAGCCGCATTTGCCGATGCTGTATGCCGCAATGCAATGCGGGCATGCGGTTTGATGAAATTCTTCCTCACTCCGCGATTGAGAGCTCAGCCGGATTTGTTAGAGCTACTGATTAGAGCGTGGAACCCAGTAGATGGGAAATTCACCATTCGGGGTCGAGACATCGAGTTCGACTCCACAAATATCTATTTTTTGACTGGGTTGTCTCGCCGAGGCGCGATGCCCATTCTGGAGGGGCAGCGTCCTAGCGGCGAGACGCTGGATCAGCTGATGGCTCGTGTTTGCCCGCAGGCGGTCAAAACACGGAGCGGGAAGGTCAGCATCCCATCAATAGGCGTCGGTGAACATGCCGACATAGTGCTCCGCACTATACTCTTTCTGGTGACGCGGGCAGCAGGTAGCCTGGCGAACCATGAGGCCTCAAAGGCCAACCTTTTTCTTGCTCTAGATTGCTTACAACCCACGATTTTCAACTGGGCGGCAGCTGTGACCAATAGCATGAAGAGACAACTGAACAACTGTCGACACGAAGAGTCGAAACAGTTCGGCTATGGTTCTCTTCTGCTTCCACTTATGTTCGAGCGGGTGCCGGCCCTCCGGCTGCAGACCATGGTACTAGACCCGCCACGCAATGCGCAGGAGACGAGGGCCACCAAGTGGTCACGAGTCATGCCTCGCGGAGGTGGTGGGCGTTCAGTGTCGTGGGGCCTTTGCTTCCGAGAGTGGCTAGAGAGCCAGGTCATTTTCGTCGAAGACTGGCCGTATGCCGGTATCGACTTCCGTGGAGATCCAGATATGCTGCTGCCTGTGGGAGAGTAGTGGGACGATGGAGGTATAACACTTGATCTTTTTCATTTTCATTTATGTGATGTTTTTTGTATTTTCCATGTACATGTCTTGATAGGTGCTCATGCTGTGCAGATGTAGGACCTGTGAGACCCCTCGGCCTAGCACCAGAGGCACGGCGGGCAGATCAGGGTGCAAGCACCTTGGCCTTGGCTCCTGCAAGAGGTGACCAGGCAAAGACCGTGATCCACAACCTGGGGGGGTTACTAGCTGGAATCCCAGACGATCAAGGGCTCGAGGAGGTCCCCTTGGCTGCACAGATCCACACAGTGGATGTGGAACCCAGGATGCACCGCTTATTGAGGCGGGTGGCACGAGCGGTGGCATGCTACAGAGAGCATAACGCACCACAGTAGACGCCTAGGTTTTATTTCCACTGTTGTTTTGAGAGACATACGTCTCAGATGTACTGAGAACGCTTGGATTCATGAGACATATACACTTATTTTTTGAGCGCCTTAGTGCGCCACACGATATATATATATATATATATACATGGTGTTTTTATTGTATCTTACGCTTCTTATGTTTATGAATTTACATGTTTCGCAAATGTCTGTCTAATACATAGTTAGCCAATGCATCAGTTATCGCATTAAATCTTCTTGGAATGTGATGATAAGTAATATAATCAAAATCTCTTTCCAATAACTTAACATGTAAATACAACCTTAATATGCGATGGTCTCTGACGGAATATTGTCCATTGAGTTGGTGAACTACAAGCTGTGAATCCAATTTTACAACCAATGAGTGGATTCCGAGGTTAATCGCCTTGGCTAATAATTGAATTATAGCACTATATTCAACTACATTGTTCGTTGTGCAAGCTAGACACACACCTTGAATGTCTACTAATTCACCATGAGGATCGTAGATCACCCATGCCGCAGACGACAGATTGCGAGTGCTGCGGGAAGCACCATCAGCGAAACCAACGTAAGGTGATCCAGACATCTGTTCAGAAGCAAAAGACACAATAAGCAGCAATCACGCCAGCTCACTAAGACAAAAATCAAAACAAACACGCACACACACAAAACATATTGTAAAAAGGCATATGCATGTAAAAATAAATGAGAGAGTGCCTGGACTCAGGCGTAATATTCATTACGGGTCGGTCCAGGGGATTTCCTTCATAATCGATCAGCTCGTAGGAACCTTTTTGTAGAACTCTTTTTACAATGTAGGGCCCATGCCACATTGGCTCGAGTTTTCCTGCTCCTAGCTTATCACTAGCTTGATCGTAGAGCAGCACCAAGTCACCTTCAACGAAAGAGCGGGGATTAACCGAGTTGTCGAAGTGAGTTTTCACTCGCTTCTTTTGAGCTTCGATGGCAATGGAGGCTAGACGACGTGTCTCATCTAGTATTTCCAGGTAAATAAGCCACTCTTCTGCAGGGGTAGTCTCGGGAAGTAACTCGACGGCTAACTTTATCGAAGGAATCTCGCACTCAATTGGAAGGGTTGCCTCCAGCCCATATACTAACTGGAAAGGGGTGAAGCCGGTGGCATCCTTCACCGAGGTCCGGTAGGCCCACAATGCGGAAAACAACATCAAATTCCAATTAGACTTGTGCACGCCGACAGTTCTTTGAAGCATCATGACCAAAACTTTGTTCACGGCTTCAACCTGACCGTTGGCCTGAGGATAGTATGGAGATGAACTATCATGCCTAAGTCCAAGTTGGGTTGTTAATTCGACCATCATGTGATTGCGGAAATGCTTTCCGTGATCAGTGAAAATGGCGTGTGGAACTCCAAACCGAGAAATAACATGATTGAAAATAAACTGCGCCGCCCTGTGACCATCTTCGGACAATGTGGGCATCGCCTCGACCCATTTTGTAAAGTAATCGACAACAACGATGATGTAACCGTGCCCCCGTCCGAGCGAGGGTTACATGTCACATAATCGATGCCCCACTTAGCAAAAGGGCTAATGGTCACTACGGGGTGCAGAGGGGCAGCAGGAGCACGCATCTTCCGCTGGTAGATCTGGCATTCATGGCATGAACGGATGGCGAGAATGCGGTCCTTAAAGATGGAAGGCCAGAAGTAGCCAGCGCGAAGGATTTTTTGTGCGGTAGCGTATCCAGACATGTGACCACCACAAGCGCCGTAGTGGCAGTCATTTAGAAATCTTTCTGCTTCTTCGAAGGTGAGACACCGACGAAGGACTGAATCAACTATAAGACGGTATAGGGTGTCTCCAACTATGCGATAAGGCTGAGGTTGGTGACGGATCCGCCGGCAAGCGTCTTTCGAAGTCTCGGGGCGGAAGGAGGACGTCTGTAAATAGACGATGATGTCCCCATACCATGGATCGAGGGTGCTGATCAGGAACAAAGTTTCATCTGGAATTGATTCCTCGATCTGCGAGGAAGCAGCGGCGGATGGCAAGGAGCATAGGAGTTCAGCAAAAACAAGCGATTTCTTGGACTTGGCTGCAGTAAATTCCAAGTCGAACTCTTGGAGGATCACAATCCACTTTGAGTACTTGCCCCCTAGTAATTTTCGTGAGAGAATATATGTCATGGGGTTGCAATCTGAAATCACTGTAGTAGTACGCAACAAAATGTAGTGGCGGAACCATTGGACAGCGCAAACCGCAGCAAGAGCCAACTTCTCGACATATGCATATCGAGTTTCCGTGTCCAATAAGTTGCGACTAAGATAATAGATGACATGCTCGATGCCATGATCGTCGTCCTGAACCAAAACCATGCCGATAGTAGTATCAGCAGCAACCAAATAGAGCGTATAATCACGATGGTAATTCGGAGGCTGCAACAAAGGGGCAGAAACCAGGAGGGTTTTAAGATGAGCAAACGACTCCTCGGCTATGGCATCCCATCGGAATGGGGTGTCACACTTCAGTAACTGGGTGAAACCATTTGCCACTTCGGCATAGTTTGGTATAAATCGTCTTAGAAAATTAGCTTTTCCCTGCAAACTCTGTAATTGCCGCAAAGTTGCAGAGGGAGGAAGATTCACAATCGCCTCGAATTTTAGAGGATCCAGACAGATGCCCTCTAAGGAGACGATAAACCCGAGTAGTCGACCTGATTCCACGCAAAAGACACATTTGTGTGGATTTAAACGAATATTATAGTGTCCGCAACAAAGAAAAATTTCACGAAGGTGCGATGGATGGTCTGCACGTTTAGCTGAATGAGCCAGGAGGTCATCCAGATACGGCTGTACGATGTGTCTGATATCATGAAAAGCATATGACATCGCCACGCTGAAAAGTAGCACCGGCATTTTTGAGGCCGAAGGGGAGCTTTTTATAAGCAAAGGTGCCCCAGGGACAGATGAAGGTCGTCTTATGTTGATCTGCCGGAGCAATGTTGATCTGGTTGTAACCAGAAAAACCGTCCATGAACGAATAAATCTCGCTACCCGCACACTCGTCAATGAGTTGATCAATAAATGGAGTGGGCTAGTTGTCCTTTGGACAAGCTCTGTTGATATCACGGTAGTCAACGCAAACACGAATGGTGACGTGTTTTTTATCGACAGGGACAATGTTTGAGACCCATTCTGTCAGAGGGATAGGGTAGATAAATCTCGCTTTAAGAAGCTTTTCCACCTCTGCTTTGATGGCTGCCGCCTTGCGGGGGTGCACGGGACGCAAACGCTGGCGAACAGGTTGGCCCGGGAAACGTTGTATTCTCGTGCACGGACTATAGGACGAATCAATGCGGGCATCTCTCATATGACACGCAAAACATCGCGAAATTCGCGAAAGAGAGCGATATTAAACTTTGAATTTCCTTCGGGTGGCAGGTCACTCCAATGAAAAAATATTTCTCGACAATCCCTGGTTGACAGAAAGATGTCGATCGGTTGGAGTCTGCGTGATGTTCCCTAGATTTCCTTCTGACGTTGTATGATAGATTTGAATGGGCGTCTGAAGGGGTTGAGAAGGGAGACATGAGGCAAACCGCACGAGACATAGTAAAGTTTCCTGGGGGGTAGGGAGAAAGGAAGAACGGTGGTGAAGAGGGGACCACGGTCGTTCATCCAGAGACATTGTCTCTATAATAGCCTCATCGGAAGGAAATATTTCCTTCAATGGGTCCGAAGAGGTGTATTCTCCTACCCAAGGCAGAAAATCATCTGAGTCAAGCGCCCCACTCAAGATGGTGGGTTCCCCAGTGGAGTCGCCAAATTGTTGGAGAGGTAAATCCCCTCTACGGATAGAGGCGATCCGTACTAGCCCAAAGGGGGTCTAGCAACAATCAAACAATGCTACACCGCAGGTTCCTAGTTGTAATTAACAAGTGGGTGAAAGAAACCTACTTGGATTCCAACGCTACGTTTGTCGAAGAGATGATCCTATCGCTCCTTCGCTCCAGCCAATCACAGTCCTCCACTATCCTCGTAGACGGACACCTGCACAAGCAAGGAGAGAACAAACACAAGCGTAAAATCTACTAAAAACAACTATGTATCAGTCAGGAAGGA
>APFE031179918.1:0-25026 GCA_000404065.3 Pinus taeda
AAAGGGTTGGTTGGCTTGTAACTTCTGGGAGACTGTGGGAAAGAAACTATGTTTCTTCATTGTATATTTTTACAGAGGATTAATGAAAGGTAGCGACTCTGTTTCATGAGATTCATGTGGTTGTGAGTGTAGTAAATGTGTCTCTTATGTTTCATATGTATTTCGTTATGTTTCATAGTTCATTTCATATTCATTTCCAGTGAAATTTGTTAAGTTAGATAAGGTATAATCCAATTTTATTGCTCTGTCTGTGAGAAAATTTTGTGTTCCGTGTTCTTTCTTCTGTTGAAAATGATTCATGTACTAATGCCCTTTTCACTCTCCTAAGCAATCTCTCCATTTCGTGTTGTTTCAAACTAAATTGTTGGACTCTCCGCCTATCTTTCCTCACGAAGTAATATGTGCCTTTGTATTAAATTCACTGTTCATTGCGGTCCATTGGTCCCATACCATCTCAGAAACACAGTCATTCATAAAAATCGTTTCTTGTATCCATATTCACTTACTATCCTAAGATCAATATTTCATTGTAAGTCATCTCATACCATTTCATTTATCTATTCACTGAGTGTGACTCGGAGAGAGCCCTCTCCTGTTCTAGTAGGGCTAGCTACCAGACTGAGCATGGTTTGCGGTTACCCTGAATTTTGCCTTCCTTCAGCCTAAGGTAGATTTAGGTGGTAACAAATTCGTCATAGAATTCACTTCTAAAATTCATGTGGAAATTTTCTCCTGAATCAACCAACCAAACATCTTTCCATCGAGCAAGTGAAGCACTGAATAAGTCTTCAGTTACTCAAATGTTGCAATGGTCAACAACATAATGAGTGGACTGAGGTGCTTTACATTTCCCTTTTTCAAGCATTTTACCTTTCCCTTCATTTGCTTCCCATTCAATTTTTTCCTAAGGAAGCTTACATGTGGAAGCATCATGTCCATCTCTATTGGATTGTATGCAATGAAGATCGGGCCATTCCCCTTGGAAATGTTTTCCCCCCTGCCTCTAAAATTCTTCCCTCCTCTTCCTCTTCGAACACCTCTTCCTCTAGAAGAATATTGTGCATGATTATTCTCTTTTCGTGTAAGGCACACAACTTCTTCAGAAGACTAAAGAGTTTTCTTCTTCCCAAAATCTTTCCCTCTTTTAGCAAACTTATTCTCGAGGCAGTCAAAGGAAATCTCCTTAATATTTTCACTTTCTTGTATTGAGTCAAGATAATGTGAATAAGTGGGATATAGTTCCTTGACATAAGCTATGAGAGGAATATATATTTCAAAACCAGTGGATTTTATGTCATGCATAATGGATTTTTCTTCTGATGCTAAGGAAAGAGTGTCAGCATTTTTCAACTCTATATTGAAAGTTTTGATCATCAATTGAACAACTTCAAGTTTAGAGTGTCAAACATACAATTCCTTCAACTTATTTAAGGCTTCAAAATAAATTGAAAATGTTAAAATTTGTCGACTCACCTCTTGATTTATGAATGTTGCAATCAAGGCATAGGCCTTGCTACTATTGTTTTCCCAAATGGCAAGCTCCTTATCTGAAGTGGACTTTTTAGGTGCATTGTCTCCTTCTTCACAAAACCCTTAAAAATCAAGGCATGTTTTATTTTCTTGGACCACTCCTGATAGTTATATTTAATAGAGAGACCTGCTCACATAATGGAGATAATTGAATGCATCATAAAATTTGAACTGGTCTAAAACATAATTATAATACTTGCAATAAAAAGATGATGTCTTTGTAAAACGATTGGTTATGTTTTCAAAAAAACTTCAATTAAAGATGTAGACTCTTAATATTCCTCCATGCACCATGCAATAATATATGTCTTATCAAAAAATATGAAAACCACATACCATTTCAAAAACAATATACCATATGCCATCACATTTTCAACATGCCAAATAGAATGTCTTTCTAGGAATTTTAAAAGAACCAACATAAAGGAAAATGGTATTCACTCCACGGTCTTCAAGACAGGCCAAGAGAACCAGTTGAACATTATCACATCCATAAATTCAAATACATGGGCTTTCAAAAACTCAACACATTTATAAAATGACTAGCAGAGGCTGAATATAAACTGATCAAAATGACCACCAACACATAGGCCACTTTATATGGGTACACTAATATCCATCCAAGTTATCACTAATCATCTTTTACAATGGAGAATGGGTTCAAACACAAATAAAATTTTATAATTCAATGACCTTATTTTAATGCAACTTTCATTACATTTTTTTGAACACTTCATTCACAAATGTATCTCATATATATGTATGACTAGGATACCTTGGTCTACGCTCACTACACCAACAAAGAATTCTAACCACTACTAAGGGAAGAGAAAATCAACCTGCACATACTTGAATATCCATACCATGGCTTCAAATACAATGTAATGTCGTTAACTTCATTTAGTGTTTCAACACAATCTCAATATGGTTCATAGTTTCCAGACTTTACAACAGAAGTTTCATCGCACAAAGATGAGTATAGGCCAACATAATGTAGAATGACCAATAGACTAGGAGTTCAATGTAACATTCACAAATAACCTCAACACATTATTGGAGTGAATTAATGCATACCACAGTGAATAAACAAGCTAGAAATTAACACCCAACTCAAAGGCATAGGGATAGAGAATAAATATTACCAAAGGGATAGTATAGTAGAGAAAAATGTAGAAGATAGGAGATACAAGGCATAAAGTGTTAAACGGGGGGGTTCATTTTAATACCATGTCAGGCCAAGAGGGAAACTCCACGAATAACTTGTTATTTTTCATTGACATAGAACATGGATATATACATGGCATTGAAGGTGCTGGAAAAATGTCAACCAAGGGGCCTTCACAATGCAAAGTTCCAATTAGAACTCAAATCATTTGGAGTAGAGCCCCATCTAGAATATCAAACCAATTTCCATGTATTTTTATATATCTTCCTTGGCTCTAACTCTCAAGAAGAGAGGAAAGTGTGGTGCCTTCGTAAAGAAAGAAGGTGTGCCTCATGAGTGTTCGGTTGTAGGTGTGTCAAATTTATTCTACTGTGGAGGGAAGGAGTAAAGTGAGCCTCTAAGAGAGAGGTAATACTACCACCCAAGAAGATACACATGTAAGCAAGATGGAAATATCTAACATCCAGCAGAACAGTCCACAAAAGATGTGATGGTCATTACAAATAATCAATGAGAAATATTTGTCTAGCATCTTGCAAAATAGTCCACAACGATGGGATAGAAATAAGAACCATTATAGCACATTCTCACTATGATAAGTACTAAAATAGCTGAAATAGTTCAAGTACTTTAGTACAGATGAAACCAAACATGAAATACAAACATATGCATAATAGTCTTACAAATATTCATAATCCATGCATGAGGAACGTGCTGGCCATGAAGCCTTCTATTATTAAGTAAAAGTTTCAAGTCACATGTGTATATTGAACATCACTAGCTCCAATAGTGGAGTGTTGGAGCCACTCCTTACTCGTTAAAATAACTAGTTTGTCTCGCTATTTCCTTGTGGGAGGAGCCAATATGAAAACGTAATTTGCTCTTACAATGAGGGTGTATATATAACAATGAGGAAGTGATGCTTCACCTTCTTTATGCCTCTTCATCTACCCTCATGACTGTTTGACTTCCTATGACTTTTCAACTTTGCATGACTCTTCATATTCCATACATGTCCTTTGGACTTTCACTTTACAATACATTTTTGAAACATGATTTACATCATTAACCACAATGGCATGACATGTGACAACTCATGACATGACATGACTTGACATTGTTGACATTTACTACTTGATGATGTGCCAATGTCAAGCCACTACTGCTACTATACATTGCAGGTCTGCTTCAGAATACTTTTCTTTTCACCTCTGCATGCTTGGTGATAAGGGATCTTCAATGATCTCAAGTCTTGAAAGGTGATCGTAAACTGGCATCCCTTTGATTTCTCTTGATTGATCAGCTTGCATACTCAGCTACAAAGAATGTATTTTAGCATGTTGGGCTACTATATCTCCTTATTCATCAAACCGGGATGGCATGATAAGGTACTTATTTTTGCAATTCAAGCATGATGAGACGAGATTAGTCCAAAAACCCCCTAGTCTATGATTGTGCATATTGATCCAATGAATGAGCCGAAACCAAATGGAAAGTTGGGGAAAGGGATAGTGACTACTCATTTCTGTATCTCAAGCAGTTAAGGGGAGCCTTGAGCCTTGGTTTGAGGAAGGAAACTACACAATTTTGGAGATCAGTATGATAGGCTAAGGGGATGAGCATTGAGTGAGCACATTACATAGTTCCGAGAGAGAAGGGAGGATGGTCCATTGCACAATTACATAACGGAATGTGTAGTTAAGGCTACGCTTGGAGAAGGAATTGTGTAATTTTGGAAGCCAAGGTTAGGGTTTGAGCATTAAAACTACGTAGTGCCACAATCCTGGGAGGCAGGAACTATGAATTTCACAGTGCCAAGAGCCAAGGTCACAACTAGAGGACTTAGACTACATAGTGTGCAGTTCAGGGAGGTTGGGTGAAGCTAGATTTCTTTGTCGAGAATCTTTTCAGAAAATGACTATGTGTGGGATGGGTGAGACTAATTTGAACAGTGATAAGACTTCGACTGTGATCACACACTTAGAGTACTTTATGACAAAACAACATAGATCATCTAGGACACATGACAATGCATTTCCCTCCGTGCGACAACTTTACAGCAACTTACGACAAGTGTGACACTTAAGATGCACATTGCGACGACACTTGTGCGACAATGCTTAAAAATTTGGAAATGAGAGTGATGGATGTTTTCAAGGTTGGAAGAAATCATTTACACAAATGTGACCTATTGAAACCATCATAACAAGCTTATATACATTATACAATAGCTAACATGTGAAAATATGACATTTTTCCTATCTTGTAAAGGTGGAAAAAGATCCTCAAGAAAACACATGGAATGAGTTTCAAAGTTTGCAATGACAATGTACAAGATCAAGGAAGGCTTTGAAATTGAGCATAGGTGAAAATTTTGGAGGGTGTTGTAGCAACGACAACACATCGAGAGTGAGACTATTGGGTTTCATCTCCCAATGTCTCTTCTTCTTACAATTCCCTTTATTTTGTTATTTACAGTATTTACATGCATTTACCTAATCTTGAATATTAGGTTTCAACAATGGAGGTTCCAACTTTGGTAGCCATAAGGTTTTGGGCCCTGTCACAACTGAACCAAGTTGCTAACGGTCCAAAAAACCTTTTAGTGGTTTCTCAACCACAAATTTTATATAAACCCAAGTTTACCATTCAACCGAGGAAAGAAGAGGTGGAACCACACTAAGACAATAGTCATGGGTCAAGGAGGGTATATTCTAGGGGAATATTCCCATGAAAAATCTTGTAGAGAATCTTAGAGATTCCCTTGGAGCTAATTTTTGAAGGTGTCACGATTATGTCGAATTTATACTCGTTTTTCTCATTTTTTTCTATGAACATGATGGTATGATCAGTTTCTTCATCTGAGTAGCCAAATTTTAGGCAACCGATAGAAGAGAGTCTTTGAGGAATCTTTGAGATTCTCTAGGAGCCCAAATTTGACCGAGTCAGAAAGGGGTTGAGTTTACAGTTATGTTCACTATTGTTTGCTAGGAATTCAACTGTGTTGTCTATTTCCTCGATAGATTTGTGCATTTTTAGGCCATCCCCAAAAGTGGAGGTATAAGATGCACTGATGTAATGTATTCTTTTGATTTTTGCTAAGATTATAATTTGATGTTGAGATCCTTGTTTGCCACTTTTTTGGAGGATTTCTGTATGCCACATCATGTGACAGTTTGGTATTTTTTCATGCAGAAGGAGAGCTTATATGAGTGAGAGTTCTCATATGAGAAATTCGCATGGAGAGACATGTCACTCTAGTTAAGGAAGTTCTTCCTTTTATTAACAAATAATGCATCATGTACTCATCATCATCTTGCAACATTTAATGAAGCAACCTCCCCACTCTTGACACTAAGCCTAGAGACGTCGTCCACATTGGACGAACTTCATTATCAACTTGTATGTTTTATTTTATTTTTAAGGTTTCCTTTATGTTTCCTCCTCTTTCAATTGTGCACGTGGTTTCTTCATACTCTTTCACATGCAATTATTCTAACATCACATAAGTAACAGATCTTGGTTAATTTTGGTAGCTGAGAGAATCCAGATTGTTGGAAGATGTAGATTTTGCTACCTTTCACAAAATCTTCTTATCTAATACCTGTTTTATAAAATACAATATTAAGGATTCACATACTTCATAATATGTTTTATTAGACCAATGCTCAATTAACTCTTTACTTCAAAGAAAAAATTTCATTTTGAAAACCCAAAAACCAATTTTTCTCACAGTGAACATAGGAGGTGGTGGCAGATCCACACTACACCGATCAACCTCGATTTTTCTTTTGTCTTTTGTTGAAATTCTTGGTTCCTCAACTATGTAGTAAACCTCTCTAAACATGGCAATGATCTATGCCTCTTCTTATCGATTGCTTGCTTTGATATGCTTGAGTCATCCTTTTTGACCCATGACTATTGTCTTCCTTCTGTCTTATAGATGATTTCATTATTGCATGAGGCTTCTTTTCATATCAACCCAAAAAAAATATCATTTTTAAAATATGCCCCTGTAATGCACAATATTAAACCAAATATACTATCATAATTAACAAAATAGAGAATTTCCACAAACTTTCTCACCTTTTCAAGGCTTTAAACTCTCTCTCCAATACAAAGCCTTTTTTTTAATACTATACACCTTTGTTGTTTTATTCTTATATATGAAAAAAATCTTTAAAAAAACTTTTTATAAACCTTTTTAAAATCCTTGTATAATATTTTACAAAAACTTTTTAGCAAACCTTTATAAGCCTCCCAAAAAATATAACTTACGATTATTTTCATTATACCATAACAAGATTTATTTAAAAAACTTCCTCGAATTGCATACAAATCTTTACACATTAATCTATTTTTGGAAAAAGCTTTTAGAATGACCTTTAAACCTTTGATTGTTAATTCTTTTAGTTTACCACGGACTTTAATTTCCATTTAACTTTTAAAATAAACCTTTGAATGAATTTTTTTTGTTGCATTCTTCCTTTTTTTAAAATCCTTTTGACTTGCTTAATGTGGTCTGAAGTATAGCAGGGCCAAGTTACTAACACTACTCTCGAGCTTTGGAGGTCACGTTAGTCTGCTACCACTAGCATAGAGAATACGCCTTTTAGTGGGGCTCTTCTGCATTATAATGCACATGGAATAGTTTCGACTGAGCGTAATACTGACACTCTTCAAACAAAACAAAAAATCCCCTCAGACAGATTGGAATTGCTTCCTTTAGCTCTTCCTTGGATACTTAAACTCGATCTCAACTATGGTACCAATTTGATGGAAAGGCAGAGAGGAGGTAACAAAATTTAAACACACAAATAAACTTCAATTCATAAAACTCTGACATACACATTCATCCAAATAAGGCTCTTGGCTCTTATGGCCTCATACATCTCAGAATAAACCAACCAAAGTATATAAAGCCCTAACTTATTTAATATGGAATCATGCTATCTCTAACTAACTTGACTCAACTCCAGTAACTTTTTCATGAAAACACACACTAAATTAGACTTTTCCACATATATATAAAAATCAAACTAACTTACACTGACTCAAACTAACTCACACTCTTAATATAGACTACACTACATGTGAGAGTAATTTTTGTTTCCAACACTCCCCCTTAATTACTATTGTATGAATCAACAGAACTCAAACATGACTCAACATAAATTAAACATAAACCAATTATGTATGTTAGGCTTACAATAAAAATTGAACCAATCATCACTTAAACATGCATGTTGCTCTAAATCTCATTTAGGCTTACAATGATTCAAAAAATTTACAATGTTATATTTTATTTTTCATTTCCTCTAAATTAGATACCCTCAAAACGACTTCACTCTCGGTGACACTTTCTTGTTGTAAGCTCCATATTTCTTCTCTTCTTGTTACTGCAATTTTTTTTTTACTTATGTTGTATTTGTTCTGAAAAAAAATTGAGCGTGTCTTCAACAACATCCTTTTCAAAAATTTGTTCACTTATGGATTGTTTGCATAGCTCTTCATCTTCAAATTGCCTTCTTCACTCTGCTTCTTGCACTTCATATTCATGATGTTCTTTTTTCCATATTTCATGGTGTTTGAATCAAATTTTTCTTGATTCGATTGCTAAAATATTGCTTCAATGATTTCTTCTTTATCTTAAAAAACTTCGATATCTTTCTCTTCACTTTCATTATGAGGTGCTACTACTTTTTTCCTGTATTCTATACATTCAAGGTCATTAGGATTACATGTAAAATTATAATCTTGCACCTTTTTTTCATTCACCATTTCATTAATTCTTTTATTCCAGCTACTGCTTTAAGACTCTCATAAATTTGTTCAATTGCCTTCTCAGTTTATTATTTAATGGATTCAAATTTGCATCAAACTTATTAATAACGTTTTTTTCAACTTCAACTCCCATACTACTTTAGAGACTTTCATATTCAAAAACAATGTTAAGAACATCTTGATTATGCTATATAGTGAGTTATTTCTTCTCTTCCACATCCTTCTTTTCCTCCTCAACTTCATTGAAACTATCTTCCACCATTATGTTGTTAGTGGATACACTCATCAAAAACTCTTTAATTATTTTATCCTCTTCTTGATGATTAACTACTTCTAGATCACGCACTACTTCTTAAGCAGTTCCAACTGCTTCATAACTTGTTGCTATAGTGGCAACTTTAATATTCAATTCTTCATCAAACATGGAACTTACCATATTACCATGATAAGTCCTTACTTCAAAAAATATAGCACAAGTTTCATTAAATAATGTTCATCAACCCTATGGTGGGATATCCAAGTATGAATGTGCTCAATCAAAATTTCAACTTCATTAACTTAATCACCTTTGGATGGATTCATCAAATCACATTTCATTTTGAAGTTATCATCCACATGTTTCTCATCACTATGGGATTCACCATTATCATCACCATCTAACTTATAGTGGATTTATTGAGAATTTATATTCTCTTGTTGTACTCCATACATAGAGGCTCCAACTTCTGTCTCCAAAATCTTTGTTGCACCTTCTCCAGCCATATGCATGTCTGCATAATGGGTTTCACTTTTATATTCTTCATGACCATCATCCACTTTTGAGTTGGATTCTCCTGGATTTGTTGTGGTCTCAAATTCTTGCACATCTACTCTCATACCTATGACTGACTTCTCTATTGATTCTTCTGTAGAATGTGATGCAATTTGGCTTGAATGCCATTTTACTTTGTACCAAATTCTCCTTCTAAGATCTTTCATCCATCCTTAGAAGATGTAGATTTTTCTACCTTGCATGAAAACTTCCCATCCAATGTCTGTTTTATAAAATCCAATACTAAAACATCACATACTTCTTCATATGGGTTACTAGACTGATGCTCAATTAACTCTTTACTTTGAAGAAAAGTTTGCATTTTGACAACCCAAAATCATTTTCTTTCCTAGTAAACATAGGATGAGATAGCAGATCCACACTACACCAATCGACCTCGATTTCTCTTTCATCTTCTACCAGAATTCCTGGTTCCTAAGATATGGCATGAACTTCTCTAAACGTGGCAAAAATATTTGTCTCTCCTTGTCAAAATCCTCTTATGATCTGCCTGAGATGTCATTTTCGACCCATCAATGTTGTCTTTCTTTTGCCTTATGGTTGTTTTTCTTGTTTCATAAGGATTCCTTTCATATCACCCACAAAAAAATATGACTTTCAATATGCACCCTTAGGCACAATCTTCACCCAAAGATGTTTCGATGCTTGAAAAAAGAAACAAAAAAATTGCAGATTTTCTCACCTTTTCGAGACTCTAGACTTTCTTACCAATAATTTTTTTTTTAATAGCATGCACGTTTGGTTTTTTTTTATATATAAAAAGCCTTTTTATAAAACTTTGCAATATCCTTGTATAAAATTTTGTAAATTCTTTTTAACCAACCTTTATAAGGCTCCCAAAAAATATACTTTCAAATTAGTGTTCAAAATTGAACACATCACAACCTGTCAAGAGGCCTATGGCACGTCAAAGAAGTGCTATGAGAAAATTACCTGTTAAAAAAATGTAAATTTTGATTTCTACTAGTTTTTAATAAAATTTAAATAATATTATAAAATGTCATATGGAAGGGCTGTCAGTCTCTAGATAAATTGTTAGATATCTATTATCTCAATTGGAATATTCGACCAGTGGAAAGTTGATCCCCGGGACTATTGCAACTTACCTTGTTCAACTTGATGTATAGCGTATGTAGAAGGTTATTGTAGTGTAATACAGGTTTTTGTAGCGCAATGGAGGTTTTTGATATAAAACTTGATCAAAAAATAGCTAAAAGGCATTTGTTTCCTCTTAGTTATAAGGATATTCTAAGAAGAGGAAGTTTAGATACTCAGTAGTGGAATTTTAACAACTACTCGCCTGAAAGTTGAACTAAAATTGCCCCAAAACTATTAGTGAAAGATTGAATATGACTGAAAATAAAAATATAGATAGAATAGAAGGTACTACAATGGATGGAACATTGATGTCTGGTGGTCCTCCTTCATTCGATACCCTGCAAGTTCATCATATTTCTCGTCAGTATCCTATTATGGTAGGTCCTATAACGATTTCTCACCCCCATGTGACTGTTAGCTATGAAAAGGGTAGAAGCATGACATAGCCCTCAAAAACCCTAGAAATGTTGAGGATAATCCCTCTTTGAGCAACGAGGATGAGCAAAATTAGGATGGAATAGAGGCCCACATGGGCAAGAAGGGTTCCTTCCTGTGGCATTGAATGAAATGGACAGATGACATTGTTAGCATTTTTATTTCTGTAGTTTCATATGTTGACTATACTAATGATGGGAACGAAAGGAAAGTTGGGATTTTGTAGAAGAAGGGAAAGTGGAAGTCTGTGTCATGATTCATGATGGAAAAAGGCTATAGTGTTTCTCCATAGAAATGTGAAGATAAGTTCAATGACCTTAATAAGAGGGACAAGGGTCTGAGTGATGTCCATGGAAGAGGAAGTGCTTATGATGTAGTTGAGAATCCTAACATTCATGATGGGATGGATCTGTCCCAAGATGAAGGATGGTTTTAGGAATATATTGAGCTCTAAGCATCTTTTTTACAGACAAATGTGAGCATATCACAATGGTGGCAGGATGCATGCAAAATCTAAGCATAGTGTGATGCTGGCATGTGAAATTATGATAAGCGCAGAGAGGGGTGAAGTGATTAGGCCAATGAAAAAGGATATGAATGATGAGAATAATGTGGATGAAGAGGAGAATGAGGAGAGTGACGAAAATGAGGGGGTTTTAGGATTGAGGGCAAGGTCCAATAATTCATGAAAAACCTGACGATAGTTCAGGGGATGTATGGACAGACATAGGAAGGAAAGATATTGAATGCCCCATATAATTTAAATCAAGAGATAATGATTGTTTTGCAAGTTGGTACTGGGATAGAAGGGAAAAAAATGACAGTGGATGAGAAATAATACCTTGCAATTAGTACAGTAGAAATAGGGTATTCAAGCTAGGGAACTTGAATTGGAGAAACAATGCTTAAAGTGGAGGAGGACTAGGAGTTAAAAGAACAGAGAATTCCAGAGGTTTAAGTTGGAGAGTGAAAGAATGAATCTTGAGACTGAGAAATTAAAAATTTAATTGAAGAAGACAGAACTAGGGTTTGAATTGAAAAGGTCAAAGGCATTTATTTCCTCACATAAGGGAGCAACATGATATACACAGTGGAAAATGGGTTCAATGAATTGGAATTGTACAGGCATGATATGCAACTTCTCACGAACCTACCATTATCCGGTACTTCATAAAGTTACTACACATGGTGAGATCTTCTTCAGTTACTGAGTATTTTCGAGGTATGCTTAAAACATACAAAAGAACATAATTCTTCAATGAACTTTGTAAATCATATATTGATGGTTGATTTTGTAAAAAATGCCTTTTACGATTCACTTAATCTTAGATACTTAACCTAAAGAACATCGAGCCCGGTGGTTACTAGGATTAACATTCATGAAGGTTGTGGATTGAGAAACTTTGTTTTCTACAGAGAGTTGTAATCTATGATTGGAAGGACAATGCTTTATGATTTTTCTTCTCTTTAAAAACCTAGTGGACAGCTGATGTAAATGCATTTTTGTAGAACTTGATAAAAAATTCCCACTAATTTATTGTTCAGAAACAAGCTAATCGACATTAAAATTTATTCCAAAGATACAAATTATAACAACGAATTTTGAAAAAAAATGTCATTTCAATCAATAAAATTTCTTCACCTAAAAACCTAGGGTACGTGAGAATAATATGGTTAATCCAATGGTTTTTAAAAAATATGCTCACAAGATTTACTGGTTCAAATTTGGATGCAATGGTTTTTGAGCGTTCTTTCATTTCATATTGTTATGTCTGTAAGGTTTTACTCTTTGTTGGAATTATGGCTAATGTGTTGTCTATGATGGAAACCTACTTGATAAATATTTCAACATTGTTATAATATGATGATTATGGAAATCATGCAAATTTGTATAGATGCTACATACGATATGGACAAAGCAATGGAAATTCCATTATAGATGGATGACAAAAGTGAATTTTGAAAATGTATACGTGGTTCCTATGAAGAAGGGCCACATAGATATGCAGGTCTTTTGAGTAATCGTAATGTACATAATTCGAACCATGGAAATTTAGATACCAGGGATCATTACCATGGTATTAACCCATAGTAATTGGAGCAACAATGTTCATTTGATCCCATCAACAAATATTAACAACATTACCAAAGGATCTACCTAATTTGTGCAAGTGAATGCATTATTCATATGTGATTTGGTTTGAAAGAGGTGTGCACCAGGTAGAAATAAGTAGGCTAAGATCTGATAGATTTGAAAGTATAGTAAAGACCAATGAATACCCTTGCTTGATCTATTTATACATATAGGTAATAATGGTATATATGTGGATATAATGATGTTGTAATTTGAATATGTGAAAGAAAGCTTTGTGGAATGGAGATGATGTTTGCAATGGAAATTTTCAGATCTATCCGTAGGTTTACTTTTGAATAGTCTTATACAAACACAAAGGTATTTCTAGATAGTTGCGCATATATTATGTGATGTGTTTTTCAATATGTTGAGATTTGTATGAAGGTGTCCCACAGTATAAGAGTGTATATATATTGTCCTACTTAATAATTGTCGTGTATATATTCTGAGACAAATTTGGTCAGGGTTTGTAGTGCTGCTTGATGAAAACTATTTTTTGTTCAATTTTCTACTATATGTCAATGAGGTCTCTATGATCAGTGTCTGACAATATCGATCTGGTTAATTATGGATTAGATTGTTGATTGGTAATGATTCCACAATGTGCTAATTTTTGAATGGTTCAGTGATCTTTGATTGGTTAAGTACTTGATTCAGTGAGTGGTTTAGTGTTATAGTGACCTAAATGATTCAATGTTCAGTAATTTGAGATTTGTATGTAGGTTTTATGTAGAGGAAGTCCATATATACACATGTTCTATTAAGAATAGTCGCGTATATATTTTGAAGCTCATTTGTTTTGGTTGGGTTTTGGATTTAGTGGCTTGATGATTCAAAATTTTTTGTTGATTTGCATAGAATTAGTGGTTTATTTTTGTGCATCAATATTTCACTTTGGATAGTTGTTTGGGCTTATTGTTGGTGCGGATCTAGTATACAAATTTGATGAAAGGTGGCTTGCAGGTTTTGATGATTGGTTGGAAGGTTGATCTAATGTGAAACATTCTAAAATGAGGTCCACAAGATGCTAAGGGTTGTAGCCTTCATAATGGGTCTACAATCTCCCTTCTAGTAAGAGTCGATAAATAAGATCAAGGGGTTGTAGCTCCGTTTTAGTGGGTGTTGGAGAATGAGTGGAAGTTGTAACCTCCTGCAAGTGGGTGCTTGTATGCTGGTAAGAGTCTATGCTAGTCTAAAATGTAATGAATATTTCCTTTATAGAAGAAAAGAAGATAGAGATAGTGCCAATAGTTGTTTTCTCCCACATTGGGTTTCCACCTAAAATCCTAGTGTTCTATGTGTGTTGCATATGTGTTTTGATTTATCTATTCCTTACTACATTCTGAATTTTGAATAGATTAATAATTCATTAGTTAAGATAGCTCACTGATGGAAAATATGTCAAACTAATTTAATTAGATATACATTGCTTTTCATTTACAAGAGTCGTGTACATACACTGGTTGCATGAATAATAATAATGTACAGAATCCTGAATATGAAATGAATTGTTAAAAATATTGATTCACCATCCCCCCCTCAATATTTTTCCTAACAATTGGTATCAAAGCATGTATCTCTGAGGAATCTTGATCACTTAAAGGGAGATCCATCAATATGAGTAGTTAAGAGGGATAATTATCTATTAACCTACCTTTGTTTAATGGAACTAACATTGTATTTTGGAAAGTTGGAATGAAAGAATGTTTGTAGGCACTAGGAGTTGATGTCTGGGAAATTGTTGAAGGTGGATATAAATAACCAACTTCCATTCCCACGGATGATGCGGGGAAGAAATAATATGAGATCACTGTAATGGCTATCAATGCTATCTTGGGAAGTTTGACTAAATCTGAGTTTTTGAAAGTCATGCAGTTGAATACCACAAAGGCAATATGGTATAAGCTTATCCAAAGCTATGAAGGTGACACTAAGGTAAAAATCGTTAAACTTCAAACCTTTAGAATTCAATATGAGACTCTTAGAATGCATGATGATGAATGTATTGGAAGCTTTTTCCTTAGAGTGGATGAGATTGTTAACTCAATGAAAAGCCTTGGTGACAAAATCAATGATTCTACTATTGTTGAAAATATTTTAAGATATCTAACCTCAAAGTTCAATTCAAAAGTCTTTGCCATTGATTAAATGTAGGATTTGAATAATCTCACTATTGAACAACTGCATGGGATCTTGACAGCTTATGAGACAAGAAAAATGGGTACATCAAATATTAGAGAAACAACATTCAAAGCCACAAACAAAGGTAAACAAGAAAGAGGAGACTAAGGAAACAGGTTATGTTTTAGATGAAGAAGAAGTGAATTTTGTCAAGAATATTCAAGTAGGAATAGGACGGTTCAAAGGTAATCATCCTTTCAAATGTTTTTCTTGTGGAATAGTAGGTCACTATGCCGCTAAATTTCCTTATAAATAAAATCATCAGAAAGGGAAGAATATTCCAAAGAATAACGTTAAAATAAATTGTGATAGCATGAAAAGTTTTTACACTCATGAAGATATTGAATATTCTTCCAATAATGAGGATGATGAATCGGATCATGATTTTTAATTACTTATGGCATTTGAAGAAATAATGTGCATATGAATTTGATGATTTCTTTATGGATGCTCTAGAATAAATTGATAGACTTAGGGTCATAAACAAGAATTAATAAAAGGAACTAAGTATGTATAAGGAAAACACCCTTGTTGAAGAAATATATTAGGTTAAGATTTGTCTAGAAGAATCCAAATTAGTTGAAGAAGCTTTGAAGAAACAATTCCAAGAGAAGGAAGGACACTATGAAAAATTAGAACTTGAAATTATGGGTCTAAGAAAGGAACTTGAGAAAACAAAGGCTCTAAATCTTATATTTGCTAAAGGATCTGAAAGTTTAGAAGAAATAATTAAAGTGCAGCGTTCTCCACTAATCAAGACACGTCATGGATACAATCTAATTCAAAATGGTGAAACATAAGAACATATGAAATATTTTTTAAAAAGTACAAAAATCTATGTCAATGTGGTAAAAGGAGGTAATCATTAAAATTATAGGACTCAACAAAACAATGAAGGATAAAATATTTCTCATGCAAAACAAACTTTCCATAAACAAAGGGAAAGATATTCAAGAAGGTATTGTACTACCAATTATTATTACTTCAATGGCCAATTTTTCACTTGTCGCAACTTTGGTCAGAAAACAGATCATTGTGTTTCTTAGAAAAATATTATGACTAGAGAAGCAAGAAAATAGTAGAATGCAATCAGTACAAAGAAATACTCTTATAATACTTTCTCACCTCTTCAAAATGAAATTGAATGTTCTATTTGCAATAACTTTGGTCATGAAGAAACTAAATGTAGAATCAGGGTGAAGTCATCTTATCAACATGAACAGAAGATAATACCACCCAAGGTATGGAAAAATAAAATTTCTACTTACGAAAATTGTGGTCTATCATTATATGAAGGAGATCAAGAGGGTCTATGGTACATTGAAAACGGGCATTTGAAGCATATGATTGATGAAAAACATAATTTCATTTCTTTTAATTAAATTAAGAACGAAAAGAATGTGAGTTTTGGTAATATCTCACTCGCTACCATTAAAGGAAAAGGATTTTTGTTTTTAAAAGAGAATTTCAAGATTGAGAATGTATTATTTGTTGATGGTCTAAAACATAACTTGTTAAGTTTTAGTCAAATGTTTGATCAGGGGCATGAAGTTATTTTCAAATCGAAGAAATGTGTGGTAAGAAATTTGAATACATGTAACATCGTAATCAAGGGAACCAGAAATCCAAGAAATGTCTATATCCTAGAGGGCAGTGAAGAGCACTACGTTTTGAGCAAATCTGAAGAAATTTTCCTATGGCACAAAAGGTTGGGGCACCTCGAGTTTTCCCAACTATAAAAATCAAGTAGGATGAGAGTAGTTCGTGACTTGCCCAACATTTCTCCACCTGAAATTAACATTTCAAACCATGTCAATTCGGTAAGCAATCCAGAGTTTAGTTGACCGCTAAAGAAGGTACTTTATGTAAACCCCTTGAACTTGTTCACACTGAATTTTGTGGACCTATGAGAAAGAAGTATCCTAATGTTGAAGAATAAATCATGTTATTGATTAATGAATTTCCAAGAATGTGTTGGGTTGGTTCGCTAAACATAAATATGAGGCACTTGAAAAGTTTAAAATATTCAAGGCTTTTCTAGAAAAATAATTGGATCTAAAAATCAAATGTCTTAGATCTGATAGAGGATGAGATTTTATATCAGATGAATTTTTCAATTTTTTTGAACAACACGGCATGAAATAGTTGTTTTCCATAGCTAAAACTCCTCAACAAAATGGAGTAGTAGAAAGAAAGAACATAATAGTTCAACAAATGGCACATGCCATGCTTGATGAGTCAGGAACACCTCACACCTTCTGGGGAGAAGCAATACATAGAACTATTGATATACCTAACAAGGCTCATGTTCGAGTAAGCAGTGATAAAAATACATAAGAACTTTGGTATAGTGAGCCTACAACTATCAAACACTTTAGAACCTTTGGAAGCAAATGTTTCATATTGAAAAATGATGATAGGCTTGGAAAATTTGAATCCATAGTTGATGACAATTTTTTTCTTTGATACTCTTGCAAAAGAAAAGGATGTAAATGTTATAATAAATGGCTTAAAAATATTGTTGAAAGTATATATGTTTTGATTGATGAACCACCCACAAGTACAAAAAAGGAAGAAGAAGCAGATGATGAACCTTTCCCTACTAAAATCCAAGAAGTTGTAGGAGAAGGAGAAAGAGAAGCATCAAAAGAAGGAATTGAAAATACAGATATGGTAGAAAAGAATCCATCAAGGAATGTTCAGAAAAAGCATCCTGAATCTCAAATTCCAGGTGATAAGGAAGCAGGAATATAAACTAGAAGAACATTTGTTTGATCATCTAGTCATTTAGCCTTATTATCTACAATTAAACCTCAGAATGTGAATCAAGTAAGAAAATAATAATTTCGGGTTAAGGGAATGCAAGAAGAAGCATAGAAAAAACATACATGGGAATTTGTTGGGTTGACCAATTAGAAAAATTACCATACATGGGAACTTGTCCCAAGGCCTCATAATAAAAATGTAATTGGGACAAAGTCGGTGTTTAAGAACAAATTAAATGAAAATGGAGAAGTAATTTGAAATAAAGCAAGACTTGTATGCAAAGGATATGATGTTAAGGTATATCAAAATGGATGTTAAATCTACATTTTTAAATGGGGATCTAGAAGAAAAAGTTTATATTGAACAACCTAGATGATTCATACTTGAAAATGATAAAAATATTGTTTGCAAACTTGAGAAGGCATTGTATGGGTTAAAAAAATCTCCTCGTGCACGGTATCGTCTTGACAGGTATCTTTAGCAACAAGGGTTTAAGAAAGGATCCACAGATATAAATTTTTATACCAAATTTGAAAAATACAAACTTTTAATAGTAGTGGTCTATGTAGATGACATCATATTTGGACGAAATGTTGAATCTATGAGTCAAGGACTTACTTCAACTATGTAGTAGGAATTTGAAATGTATTTACTTGGTGAGCTAACATTATTTCTTGGTATTCAAGTTCATCAAACTAAATTTTTTATCTTTCTCTCTCAAACCAAGTATCTCAAGTAGATTATGAAGAAATATGGAATGGAATATTGCAAACCTGTATGCACATCATAGGTAACCAGGTGTAGTCTAAGTTAGAATAATGATTCTCCTATAATTAATCAATTCGAATATAGATCTATGATTGGCAGCTTGATCTATCTTACAATTATATGACTAGACATTATGCATGTAGTTGGCATAGTTGGATGATTTCAAGAAAATCTTAAAGAAACTCATCTCTAAGCTGTCAAGAGGATATTCAAGTATATGTAAGGCACTAAATATTTTTGTCTATGGTATCTCAAAAACCCTAAATTCTAACTTCATGCTTACATAGATGTATACTAGGCATGTAATTTTGATGACTGCAAAAGTACTAGTCGAGGAGCATTCTATTCGTGTCCTTGCTTAGTTTCTTGGTTCAATAAGAAACAAATTTATATTTCCTTATCAACTGTTGAACAAGAATGTGTTGATGATTCCTCTTGTTGTACTCAACTTCTATGGATTATCCAAACATTGCAAGACATTCAAGTCACTTTCCCTCAACTTGTAGCTATTCTCTATGACAACATTGGTGCCATAAGTATCTCTAGAAATCATATCATGGACTGAAAAACTAAGCACATCCCAATCAAATACCATTTTCTTAGAGAGAAAGTGCTTGAACAAAAAGTCAAGTTGGAATATGTTCCTTCGAAGGAAAAAGTTGTAGATTTATTTACCAAGCCTCTTCCACATGATTCCTTTGAATATATCAGACATAAATTAGGCATGATTTATGCCTCTTCACTCTACTAATTGTTCTAACAAGCATGACATTTTCAAGGGGTGTAGTAGCTATAATCACCAACATTTACGTTTTGTATGTAGATTTTATGAAAGAAAATCACATGTGTATGTGGCTTGTGATCCATACAGTCATGTATGCCTCTTAGTAATGAAAAAGGAGTGGCGCAAATTTAGGGGGAGATTCTCATATTCTTCCATAAGTTATTATTGGATTTCTGGTTATGATATTGACTTGTTGTAGATTGTTAATACTTCCCATATATTGCTTAGAATAATGCTAATTCACAATAAGGTTATATCTTGTTGTTGATGAAATAATTCTTTGGTTCATATGATCATTGATGAGATGGATGTGATCAAAGTTGATGGCGATAATTTTTCTCAAGTTCATGGGGAGCATCTTCCATGCTTCTAATAGTTCATGTTAGCATTATGATTTATTGAGTACTCCTTGTTGCATAATGGGCTTATGATGAGTACATATCATTGCTACTCTATGGTTGTTGTTGTTGTTACTAATGAAGATACTTATGTTGTTGTCATTATGTCAAAATGCTTGGTTTGCTTATGTTTTAGTTACATCATTGGTTTCTGATGCTTCCTAATACACTTGATGAGGAAAGAGTCATGCCAACACTATCTTGTGCTACATACTAAGGATGATCATGTTGTTATCTACATTGTTGCTATCGGATTATGAGGTTGCAGATTCCTATACAGTGCATGATTAATGAATATCATAATATTGCTACTTCATTCTTGAGGTCACAGGTTTTGGTTCTAAGTAGCATATATGTCTCTTGATGTAAAGGTCATGAAAAGACCCATATTATAAAGCATTGTATAATTTAGTCATGAATGGAATATTAGGATAAAGTCATATTATGTATGTAATCTCATTATGTTGCGGCATTGATGTAAAATTTTGGGTAATCATGATTCATTGGTGATAGGAAAAGTCATACTTTGTTGAATCATAAAGTCTTGTACTCTTTTGAATATCTTCATAAGGTTCAACATATGCTCAGGTGGAGCATGGTCAATATCCAGATTTCATGATTCATATTTAGCACATCATACCATCAGCGATCAACACTACAAGGGAAGTTATTCATTCAACTTGTTTAAGCTCTTTTCCCTTGTTGTAAAATGGGGAGAAAAGAATTCGTGTTTGGAGAGAATTCTTGGTGTTTTTCAAGTGTGATTGTAGGTGTTTGCAGGTGGTGTCCAAACACCAAAGTGGTTTCCATCAATTCAAATGTAAGAGATTGTTAGCATTATGGCTAACATGTTGTCCTTTATGGAAACCTGATTGATAAAAATGTCAACATTGTGGTAATGTGAAGATTATAGAACTTATGTAGATTGGGACAGATGCTACTGAGGATATGGATAGAGAAATGGAAATTCAGTTACAAATGGATTACAAAAGTGAAGCTTTAGAAATTATATGTGGTTCCTATGAAGAAGGGTTGTGTACATACACACTTTTTGTGAGTAAAATTCGGATACATGATATGAACCATGGAAATATGGATACTAACGATCATTACCATGGTATTGTCCCATAATAATTGCAGCGACAACATCCACTTGATCCCATCAACAAATACCAATGACATTAACAAAGGATCTACCTAAGGTATTGTCTAAGGAAAAATCTATATGAGGAGATGGAGATCAAGATGTTTGGTGTGCAAGTGAATCAGTTATTCATATGTGATTTGATCTAAAATAGGTGGACACCACAGAGCAAGGAGAATACTTAGATATGACATGTCTAAAAGTATAGTAAAGGCCAATGAATACCCTTTCTTGATATGTTTATACTTGTAGCTAATAATGGTAGATTTCTGGCTATAATGATGTTGCAATTTAAATATGAGATAGTAAGGTTTGTGGAATGGGAACTATGTTTGTAGTGGACATTTTCAGATCTATATGCATGTTTTCTTCTAAATAATCATGTACATACGGAAAGTTGTTTCTAGATAGTAGCGTATATATTTTTTGATTTGTTTTTCAATATGTTAATATTTGTACCCAAGTGTCCCATAGTATAAGCGTGCCTATAAATTTTCTTTCTTAATATCTATCATGTAGATATTTTCAGCTAGGTCTGGTTATGGTTTGCAATGATTCCTAATGCTAACTATTTTTTGTTCTATTTGTTGTTGTATGTCAATGATGTCTCTGTGATTTATGTTTGACAATGTCAGTTGGGTTTATTGTAGATTAGAATATTGATTGGTAATGATGCCACAATGTAGTGATCTCTGATTGGTTCAATGATTTTTGATTGGTTCAACACTTGATTCCGTGAGTGGTTTACTGTTATAATGAGCTAAATGATTCAACATTCTGTAATTTGAGATATGTACGTGGGATTTACGTAGAGGAAGCATGTATATACATAGGTTCTATTAAGAATAGTCACGTATATAACTTGAATCTCATATGATCTAGTTGGGTTCCAGATTGAGTCGCTTGATGTCTTAGAAATTAAGTTGATTTACAAAGATTCAATGCTTTTGATTTGTGTTTCAATATTTCAATTTAGATATTGGTTTGGGCTTGTTATCGATGTGGGTCCTAGGGAAAAGTTTATGAAAGGTGGCCTACAGGTTTTGATGATTGGCTGAAAGGTGGGTCGACTGTCAAACACTCTGAAACAAGGTCCACAAGGTGCTTAGGGTTGCAGTATTCATAGTGGGGGTAGGAGCTCCCTTTTGGTAGGAGCCAGTAAACAAGATCAATGTGTTGTATCTCCCTTCTAGTGGGTGTTAGAAAATGAGTGGAGGTTGTAGCCTCCTGCAGGTGGGTTCCTGCATGCTGGTAAGAGTCTACACTAGTACAAAACGTAATGAATATTTCCTTTATATAATAATAAAATAAGAAAAAGACAATGACAGTGATGGATTTATTCCATATTAGGTTTCCACATAAAATCCATGTGTTTTATGTGTGTTTCTTATGTGTTGTGATTTATATATTCCTTATTGCATTCTGAATGGTGAATGAATTCATAATGCATTGATTAAGTTAACTCACTGATGAAAGATATGTCAAATTAAGTTCACTGGATATGGATTGTTTTGAATTTACAAGATTAATGTACATACACTAATAGCATGAATAACAACAGTGTACAAAATTATGAATATGAAATGAAAAGTGTTGAATTGAGGCTTCTGTGATCCATATCAAGTTTATGAGAAAAAGATTTCAGCATAAATTACATGATAATACATTTGTCGACGAGTTTCGAACCGAGTGTGGTTCATCATCAAGACAAGTTGAGGAATCAGATCATGGCTACATGTTAAATAGGGAAAGTAGATCTTCCAATGGCTGGGTTTGACTAGAAAACGGCTATATCATACTAGACTAGACTAATGACTATATTTGACCATGAAACAACTAGATTTGACTAGCCAATTGGATTGGTCAAAGGGGTGGGGACCAAGACTAATATTATATTTGATCAAATTATTTAATTAAAAATTATTTAGTAGTTATTCCATATAATATATATATATATATAAATATATAATATTAATATGAATATATATATTAATATATTAATAATATATATATAAATATATAATATATTATATTATATTCAAATCCAATTAAATTTTCTAGAATGAGAAAATTTAATGAAAGCTACATACAATATTATTTTAATACCTTTTTTTTTGTTTTGTTTAATTTAAGTAAATTGTTTACATATTAGTGTTGAAATATAAATCTAGGGAATATTATATAATAATAATTGGTAAAATGTAACAATTTTCATGTTTAATATATAAATAGATCTAAGGATTAAAATACTCTAGAATAGTACGGAATTATTATATCCTTAAAATAACTAAAATAGAATATTATAATAATTATTATTCATAAATTATATTATTATTATAATACAGATTATAATAAGTATTAACGTATTATTATCATTATTAATTAAGCTACCTAATGTAAACTTGAACTTTCTACTTAAATCCAAATTTTAGATCAATAGCTATCTATAATAGATAATTTTAATCCATTAGGTTAGTTATGAAAAGGACTATCTAATAAATATAAGGAAAAGAAAATGAGGGAGATTTCCAAAAAGGACCAAAAATCAAAGAGGAATTAAGGAGAAGAAAACAAGTTAGAAACTTCACTACATGATAATTAGGGGAAAAGAAAGGAAATGGATAATTAGTTAAAGTCATTAATTGAGGGTGGGAGGGCAGGGGGAAACAAACCAGGTGACTGAAAAAATTAAAGAAATGAAAAAAGGAAACAACATCCAACCAGAAGGCGAGGAGGAAGAAACGACTAGGAAGAGAGGGTAGGGATCCAGCAACAAATGATCTTCCAGCTGTCATCTTTATTGAGATTGCTTGGCCTTTTTTCAATCTCAATAGCTTCCCTTAATTTTCGGTGATCGAGCTACATAACCTTAGCAATAACACAGGCCTCCTCAATACAAACGTGATGTTTAGTATTCTCCGCATTCTCCCCCAGTGTAGAGGACTTGGTCCTCTAATGTTTTAGGTCTTCTGAGTGCTCATTAATCCTTTGATTAATAGAGTGCGCAGTCTCGCCAATATAGGGGGTCCCACAGGAACAAGGAATAATATAGACGTCGTTCATGTCCTTAGGGTTGATAGGATCCTTCACCGATCAGAGGGAATTACGAATGGTGTTATGGGGTCTAAAGGTCAAGGGAACATTATGCTTCCTAAGAATCCTTGCATTCTTATCAGTGGTCCCTTGGATAAAAGGAATATGGACCATTGGGACTTGATCTTTAGGTTCTTTCTTAACCATCGGCTTCTTGTAGGCTTTAAGGAAAACCCTCTGACCAAGGTGTCTACTATAACCATTATTAACAAAGACATTAAGGAGATGGGCTTTCTCTTTATCGAAGCTCTTTTCATCAGAGATTATTAGGGCACGAGTAGCGAGGGTGTTGATAATGCCAAACTTTTTGAGAAGGGAAATGATGGGAACTAGCATGAAGATATTGCTCAATATGTGTTTTCTTCTGAAACACTTGGTGGAAGAGGGAACCATCATTATTCTTCAAGATAAGAATATCAAGAAAAGGGAGACAACCATTGATTTCTTATTCCATGGTGAACTTAACAGCAGAGGATTTATTGTTGAGATGCTTGAAGAAGAGATCCAACTCATCCTCGTCATGAGACCAGATGAAATTAGTGTCATCTACACATGTTTTCCAAAGCTCGGGCAGTAGACGGGTTGAGGCCAAAGCCTTGGATTCAAAATCTTCCATAAAAAGATTAGCAACAACAAGGAATAGGGGGAGCCCATGGAAACACCACAGGTCTGGTCAAATAACTCACCCTCGAAGCTGAAAGCAGTGGAAGTGAGATAGATCTCAACTAACCGAGTAGTATCAAGGTCTGTGAGTTGGTTGATAACCTCCATGGCCTCCTTTATACGGATGCAAGTGTAAAGGGAGGCTACATTGAAACCCACAAGAATGTCCCTAGGGCCAAGATTTATGCCCTTGAGCTCTTCAACAAAGGACGCGGAGTCTTTGAAGAAGGACTCTATAAGGCCAACTGAGG